>VYZV01038513.1:6010-30605 GCA_013401275.1 Pandion haliaetus | reverse complement strand
GCAGCCCGCAGAAAGGAACCACGTTGGAGCAGGGAACGAGAGAGGAATCTTCACCCTGAGGAAAGAAGCGGCAACAACGATGTGTGGCGAGCTGACTCAACCCCCATCCCCGATTCCCCTGCGCCGCCGGGGGGAGGAGGTAGACAGCATCGGGAGTGGAGCTGAGCCGGGAAGGCGGGAGGGGTGGGGGGAGGTTGTTCTGAGGTTTGGTTTCCCTTCCTAATACCCTTGTGTTTTGTTTTCTGTTTTGTTTTGTAGTAAATTAAATTGATTTTGTTTCTTCCCCAAGTTGAGCGTGTCTTTTGCCCGTGACCATAAGTGGGGAGTGATCCCTCCCAGTCCTTGTCTCAACCCACAAGCCTGCCTTTGTATTTTCTCCTCATCCCAACGTGGCCAGGCGAGGGGGTGGGGAGTGAGTGAGCGGCTTCGTGGTGCTTTGTTACCGACTGAGCTGACCTGAAACCACAACAGATAGGTACTGTGAAATCTCAGTTGCTGAAGGTCTTTAAGAACAGGCTAGACCAACGTCTGTCTAAAATAGCTCAGGGATAGCAAGACCTGTTTTGAGGGAGGAGGTGTGCTTCTTTCTGCCCCAATTTTGTAATGTAAAAAGGATGAGTTCTTCAAAGACCTTAAACTCAATAAGCTAAGGCTAGTGAAGTATAAGCTTTTATTATAGTATAGGTGCTCTAAAAATAAGTTTTCTGTGGTCAGTCAAGGGAAATATTCACTATAATAACATTATGGAGACATTTACCAGGAAATTCTTTTTTGTAAACACAAAGACTTCCATTTTGTCTTCAAATGAAGCTTGATGATGATGAGAATAATTAAAAATATCCAATCTTTTGCTTGTAAAATCTCATTGACCTGCTAAAGAAGATGCCTGTATCTTAATTCCATGTGAAGAAAACTTTATTCTGTCAGAGGAAAACAGGAGGGATTATATTTCATCTTTAATATGGCTGTACAACAACAATGATAGTCTTGAATTTCAGATTAATTTAATTGAGCTCTAATGAACAAAATTAGTTGTCCTAGTGTAACTGGAATCTCAACTGAATGATTTAGTAAATTAATACAATGGTAATTGTGGCTGATTTGATCCTTCTCCAACCTGACTTTCTCAGCTGCTTCTCTTTTCCTCTCCCCATGTAAAAGATGGTCAGTGACCCCAGGGAGCAGGTACTGGAGCTGCTCGTTCATGCTGCTTGCTGAAGCAGTCTCCCTACAGGACAAATTGCAAAGTTAGTGAAATTAAAGACTGAAGAAACTAGACTGTTACTGAAGACAGGCTGGAGAAAAGTCAGTGTTAGTAATTGTACAATGCCGAATACCTCTTCACACTATAAATAAAAGCAGTAGCAATATGGTTTGTGTGATACTTTGAGAAGTAAGCCTTCACAACACTGGTTATGAAATAAATGTATAAGCCCAGAGAGCAATCCTGGTCATCTTTGTGGAGAGTATCTTTGTGATTTAGTTTTCACATAGAATCATAGAATGGTTTAGGTTTGAAGAGACCTTTAAAGGTCATCTAGTCCACCCCCCCGGCAATAAGCAGGGACATTTTCAACTAGATCAGGTTGCTCAAAGCCCTGTCCAACCTGACTTTGAACATTTCCAGGGATGGGGCATCTACAACCCCTCTGGGCAACCTGTTCCACTGTTTCACCACCCTCATCATAAAATGATTTAGCTTTTCCAGCCTAACTGTAGCAATGTAACAATTCTTCTCTTCTTCCCTATTTAGGCGCTTGAGCTTGGCCAGATTTAATGAAGATGGGTGTTTGAAGTATGACGATATATTTGATGCCATATGATTTCCTAAGTTTTCAAATGTCACCTTCTTATTATTTAATAACTACAAACAACTCAGGAAGGAACAGCCCTCCCCTGCTACCCTCCCAGCCTGCAAATCTGAGAAATACATGGGAGAGCTATCTAGAGGAAAACATAAAGGGAAAAATACTTTTGAACTCTGCTGTAAGTCTCCTATTCTTTCACTCTCTATTTCTATTTTGGCACATCATACACACTCTGTATTTTTTTCCCTTATTTATCAGATCCTTTTTCTAACCAGCCTCCAACAAGAGCGGTGCTATGCAGCTGTGTGTCCTGCCTCAGACTGGTTTGGTCTTTGATTTGCTGGCAACCAGAGAGCTTTGCTCTATTCTTGCACATGCAGTGAGAGCACTTCATTAACCCTCCTTACTGATTCATTGGAGGGATACACTAGACCTGAGGCTCTATGTTAGCAGCCAGAAAGTTTTCCAATTTAAATCTTGAGAAAGTTGGATATTTGAATGTTGGGTTTATCAAGCAGGGGAGAGACCCAACAGGGAATTCCTAAACGTACACTGACTGTCAGAACAGGATAAAGAGAGTGAAGTAACGCTCTTTGTTGCATATACAGTACTGATGAATATGATTGGGAGAAGTAATAAAGAAATTCTGCAGTTAAGTAATGGCTGTGTCTTCTGTTCACATCTGAAAGGCAGGCCATTAGCTTGAAAGTTTCTTGTCTTTCACAGCTGAATTTCCTGGTGCGCATACAACCTCTAGCTGTGCTGGCTTGTTTATTTTAGATGGAAGTAACTAAGTCTTTTTGCAGTGATGCAACTTGGTAGCTATGGGAGTACAACACTGTTCTCTCAGAGGAACCTTACTTTCATTGCTATTTCATTTTATTTTTATTGTTGCTGCAGCAACTGTTGTTTTCCCTATAAAATAAATTTGTTTGAAACAGAAGGATCTGACTGCCCTTTGTGTATGGAATATCACAGCAAAGTGGTGGGGTGTGTCCCCCTGCCCCATAACAGGTTTTTGCAGAAGATTGGAAGGTATTGCTAACCAAACATAGGTAAGCCCACAGGTTTCGTGTGTTGTTGGCCATGTTTTTGACTCATTGCTATAGGTCTATGTTTAAAGATTCAAAAGATACATATATGCTTTGTAGTTTATCTGAATTTTACCTCATTAGATTTACTTATCAGTATGGCAGAGAAACAACAAAGATAAAAGAGAGTCATTTGCTCTTTAATATTTTGTAAATTCATCAGTAGAAGACTTTGAAAAACATGCACAGAGAGCATTAATACAATAAGCACACAAACAAATAAAAATGTTCCCTTCTATAGTGGCATGGATTTTCTTTTAACCCTGATATCTTCACATGCCTTCCTTTGACTGCAGCATCTCACCCTCTCAGAAGGTGTAAGACTAGTAAGTTCGGTGCATTGCTGGTTATGCTTTGGAACCAGTTATTAGATGAAGTGTTAAAAAAGTAAGCATGCAATAATAGTAAGTTGTCCTTTTTTCAACTGGTTTCATGAATAATTCTGACACCTTTCTAGTACTTGGCCAGTGCACTGAGGGATTTTTTTCTTTTTGTGTATCTGATTTTATAGCACTACCCTTTGCTTTCGGTGCTGTTTCTTAACCTAGCCCAAACAAAGGACTGCCGTGTATTGGCTTCAGGCAGGGAGGCCACTCACTTTTTGCTTGATAGTCCATACATGAAATGGGAATGGGGAATATGAAAATCAATTGGGATTCCTGAACCTGTCTGGGTAGCAATGTAAAAAAAAGGGAATACACATTTCCTTGTCCTGTGTCACTGCTCACTGACATGCTGCAGCCTGGAGACCAATATCTGTAGCACAACCAGCTAATATGATGGTAGCCATCCAGATGCTATCAAACCTAAGCAGCGAATACAGCCAAAAAAGGAGGAAAGGCTCCCATCTTAGCTGTTTTCTGGTGCTCAGAGGTGTTGCACAGAGCCAAGGGACCTGTCATGTAGGGAATATGCAATGGAATACCAAGGTGCAGAGGGGATAAAACTTAAGAAAGTGGAAAAAAATGACTGGTTTTGTTGATTTTTGAGCATCTGTTTCCTGGAATAGGTATGCATAAGTAGAATATGCATGCAAGTGAAAAAGAAATATTATAGACCTGAATTTCCCTTAGGCAGATCTATTCTGTAGGCAGAGAGCTGAGGGTAAGACTTGTGTTGGAATAGGTAGAGAAGTTACATGCTTTGTCAAAGTTGATAGAGCAAAAGAACTCATAGTGTCCTGGCACCTAGATGTCTCTCCTCTCTCTGTTGTGCATACTCAGTCTTCAGGGAGATTATGACATATTGCCAAGAAGATGCCCCTATAGGTCTGCTCATTTCTAAGTTCATTCTGTGACTGAGGTTGATTTATTACTAGAAAGCTTTGCTCTGTGATGCAAACAGGGAAGGACAGTGAGACATGAAAAGCAGAAGAGGGCCTTTATACCTGGGATCTGCCAGGGCTGCCAGGGTAAACTGCCATTTGGTTCAGCACCCAGAAAGCAGTCCTAAAACCCTGAGTAAATAATAGCCACTTGCTGTCTATCTAAATTGCAAAGCGTCTGTATGCACAGAAGGTTTTTGCTAGGCTCCCCACATAGGACTGATGTGGTCTCATCTGAGCTATCAGCCTGGCAGCCAGTATGGCTCTTAGGAAAAAAATGTACCCTTTTTACCAATGGCTCCTGGTAGCGGGGAAGCAGTGTTACTTACAAGTAGTGCCAAGGTAATTAATCCCTGCAACAATACCAAACAAATTTTTTCTTTCTTTTGCATTCTGAATGGGACACTCTGCAAGAATCCAAATTACATGTGGGAGTTTTTCTTAATTTTCTGTGAAATTCCAACACTTCTGCTCTGGAAGTTCAGTAAATCTTCTGAAGCAATTTTTATTGAAGTTCTGTGATAACAGTGATTCACAAAGCAATTCTATTTATGGACCTGATCAAAAGTGTATTGAAATAGTTCTATTGATTTCCATGGGCTCTGGATCTCTCCCATTATAATTAAACATAACTACAAAGTATACTTTGTTCTGGAATTAAACAGGATTTTAGTCTTTTTCCCAAGACAGATCAATTGCATTTCTTTGTTTAGAGAAATAGCATACTTGCTATAGCATCCATGGTAAGCAAAATTTCTGCTTGAAAGATTTAACTCTGCCATTTAGCCATACATCTGTGAGTTTGTTAACCTATCCACCTCTGCCTGCCATTCATGTCAGGAAAAAGATTCACTGTTTTGCAGAATAGGATCTATCATAAAGGAGGTTTCATGAAATTGGAAGCATTTATTTTCATTATGCTTGCAGCTTGTCACCACAGACATGGGCAAAAAAGTCTGGTTGTTATCTTTTTTGTACATGGACATGAAGTTAGCAGATATTCCAAAAAGTCTGAATGCTGAATGTTTTATGGCTTTGATAAAACCACGTCATTAAAGTTCATGTAGTGCCACAGTGTATGATTCAGTTCAATGTAATGGGAAGGAGTATATCTGTCTGTGTATAATGAGTTAGGTAGGTTAAATCCTCTAAGAAAGGAACTACACGATCCCATAGCTTATTTAAAGAAAGTCTAGCTTATTCACCCTGTGTCAGAGAAAATCCGTTAATAGAGTGTCAGTTCTTTAAAGAAGCCACCTAGGAATATTGAAGTGTAGCATGCTGAGCAAATGGCTCAGTTTAGACATGAAGTTCATTGTTATTGTGCTAGCCCTTTCATGTAAAGAGTGAGAAAAAGAAGAAAGTTTTATCTTTCTGTGTCACACTGAATTTGACTGAGAAAGCTACCTGAATTGCCTGAAATTAATCACATTTACAAGATATTTCACTCTTTCCTATGCACCCGAAGGGACTGTACTGCTTGAAGTACAGATAGTGTACGAAGACAATACATTTCATTTTTACCAGTCCATTGGAAAGTTCTTCTCCCTCTTGTAAGCCAGTGTCCTGGTTTCAGCTGGGATAGAGTTAATTGTCTTCCTAGCAGCCGGTACAGTCCTAAGTTTTGAGCTAGGTATGAGAGGAATGTTGATAACGCACTGATGTTTTCAGTTGTTGCTAAGTAATGTTCAGTCTAAAGTCAAGGTTTTTCAGCCTTTGATGCCCAGCCAGCAAGAAAGCTGCAGGGGCACAAGAAGCTGGGAGGGAACACAGTCAGGGCAGCTGACCCAAAGTGACCAACGGAGTATTCCATACCATATGACGTTTTAGGAACTGCGGCGGGTGCGTTGCGGCTGGGGGACTTCTGGGTTGGTCAGTCGGCGGGTGGTGAGCAATTGTGTTGTGCATCACTTGTATATTCGAATCCTTTTATTATTATTGTTGTCATCTCATTAGTGTTATCATTATTAGGGTTTTTTTTCTGTTCTATTAAACTGTTCTTATCTCAACCCACGAGTTTTACTTCTTTTCCCGATTTTCTCCCCCATCCCACTGGGTGTGTGGGGGGGAGTGGGTGAGCGGCTGCGTGGTGCTTAGTTGTTGGCCGGGGTTAAACCACGACAGCCAGGTGTCACGAAACAAACGTGCTATTACCACTGCATCATAACAAGACTTGTGGTTTCTTTAAGGAGTCTGCTGTCCTTTTACTTTTGAGCTTTATCTGTGATTCAGAACAGGAACTCTGCAACTAGAGTGGGTGGAAACATGGAAAGACAGATTAACATGATGTTCACATGTTGGACGTAAGAATTTTAGTAGCTTCTTGCTTGGTAGTCATGGTAGTCAGTGAAAAAGGGGGTAACATGGAAAGAACAGTTCAATTTGAGATATCATTTACCAGTCCCAAGTCAAAATTCATATGAAATTTGTAGCAAAATTCTATGCCCACAACTCACAAACTCTCCCAACCTTCTGCCTTCAGGTGCTGGGAAAAGCTGTAAAGTGACTTGTAGTTTAGATTTATGAAAAGTCTTGTTGGTCAGGAAATTATTACAGTTATTGGCTCAAGGGCTGATGTGTCCATACTGCAGTTGGGCATATTGCTGGCACCGTGATGTCCTGTTCTCTCTGTCAGACCCTTTGTGGCTTGTCTGCTTTTGAGGGATTGTCTTCACTCTGTTGTTATTATACATAATTGTGTTTGTATTTTTGATATTTTGTAATAGATGGATTTATGACACTATTTTATTTGGGTTTAATCAGTGGCAGCTTGGCATACCTTAACTTAGTAAATATTTTTTTTTTCATTTTGAGCAATTACCATACAAGGATTTGTATGTGCATGTTTCTTATTCTTTTTTTTATGTGCATGCCCATAACATTTGTTACCGTCAAAGGGTGATATGTGCATGAAATAGGACAAGATTATTCCTCTTGAATGTTGTATTTAACTCTGCAAATTACCAGATGCTTTCTGCTGTGTATGTTGAGCTGTACTTCATTGGATAAAATCTCATAGTTTTTAAAACCTTGGCCCAGGACATCAGATTTTACTGTTTTCTGTAAGTCTGCCTCCAAACCAAAACAACAGATGATTTATATCTTCTCCAATATTTTGGCCCTAGGTCTGCAGATGTGGGAAACTAAATACAATTCACTAATGAAATCAATTCCCAATACTGCTTTAATGCTAAAAAATTACTGTTAAGGATGCTAGTGAGCAAATAACGGAACATTTCAAATCAAGTTATTCTCTTAGACTAACACAACTTTAATGACCCCGAAATTTGGACAACCAAAACAAATTACATTGCTAACCATGTTTTTAAAAATGGTTCTGAAACATTTTTAAATTGTTTAAGAGTATTTTATCAGGGAGACTATAAAATATTGTTAAATTAGATTTTTTAAAAAAAGAGAGAGCGGAAAAATAGAAGAGAGAAAAAACATATTTTAAAAAAGATTGGAGGCAGATAAAGGCATAAATGGGAAGTGGTTGAAAGTTACTGCTCTTGGTTTCTGAGTCTTACTAACTTCCAAATAGAGATGAGTTTTTCCTTAAGTAAAGGTTGCAACTAATTTTACTTTGTGATGTATTTTAAAAAGAAGACTGACTCAAAAGTGCAACCCTTGGAAGGTTCAATAAGTACTCTACAAGAAAAATTAGTGTCTCTCAGATTTAAAACTTTTATTATTGAAGAGAATTTCCTGGAGTCTTTAAACCAAGGGCATTTCTTTTAGCAAAAATAGATTAACAGATATTGAGCATTAATGGGATTATTATCACTGGGCAGTCTGAATGTTTTATATAGTTCAAAAAAAGTTGACTTCTATTGTATCTTCAATGACATTTGTATATTGAGGAAAAAGAATAAAAAATTGAGCAATAGAGCAGCTAGAAGGAGAGAACTTACATTCAGGGAAACAGAGGTTTTACAAAAAGCAGCACTCCTGCACATACATTGCTGCCTAGAAATGCATGGGTGCAGTAAACTATATCAAGGTGCACAGCTAGGTATGACATGGAAGGTCTCTCTTGATAAGCACTGAGCTACTGGCAGTGATATTCCTCCCTAGAAAAGGGACACCAGGGCATTCATTTTGAGAGAAAAATGCACTCGAAGAATTACAATTTACAATCTGAATTTACAGTTCAGAATCAGAAGAAAACTAAAAGGTTCCATAGAGTCCAGGCCTACCAAATTCAACTGTCCCTTCCTCTGGGAGAGCAGGCTGCTCCCATGGGTTCAGAGTAAATCCTTTGTGAAAGGCTGCTTGCATGCTTTGAAAGACAGCTCTGCTAAAGTCACCCCGATCTTAATAATCTTACTCCTGCAAATATTAAATTTCAGATTTTGAACTGTATTGTATAACTGGCGCTAAGGGAAATCTGGCCCTGTTAGCCTTGGATTAGAATTTGTTAGACAGGTTTGTTTACCAAAGGAGATTTGGAAGAAAAGAGAAATCCCATGAATAGTAAGAACTCAATAGTAATCTCTTTTAGAGCTAGGGTTTCCGGTTATGTAAGTTTTTATACTGTTGGTTGATTGGCTAGGCAGATGTGTGTTGGGACAAATATCTTTAAATTAATTGAGTCATTAGTGCTAGATTTGTCTTTGTAGGCGGATCTTGCCTCTCCTTTTCAGTCTGCTATTGGCACCTGCTTGAAAAATACACCAGGAAAAAGAAGGAAGAACTATACTGGTGGCACGTAGAAGGAAATTAATAATATGAACAATGACATTGGGTTACAGCAGAGCAGTTTCTTGCAATGATCTTTCACAATTTCTGGATGTACCTTTTGCTAAATAAAAGTCCACATTAGGGCATCTTTCTGAATACCCAAGTATGTGTTCTCAAAAAATTTGTCTCTAATTGGTCTATAAATACCCATAGTGCCTTATCAGTTCTCTTCATGGTTGGCTAGGCAGGATGTACGTTTTCAGTTTACTATATGAAACATTTTTACTATTCCTTTAAAGCCATGCTGATCTTAGAGCTTGAGGATTTGGGCATTTCTTTTGGATTGTAGACCTTTTCATATTTGAAAGCCTGCTTGACAGGGTGCAGAAAGTTGCTCAAAGCTGGAAAAACCTTTTAGAGAAATGTGTCAGAAGGGAAATGCATGGCAGCCACTCTGTAGATGGACTGAGGACCTTCTTGGTGTGCATTATTAACACACTGCTTTGGATTTCTCCTGCATGTAAAAACCACAAGTTTTGATAGTAGAACAGCAGCAACATGAAACTGCTATGGGAACTGAATTAGTTCTCTGCTTGCTTTGATATGCTTGCTAATAAACAGTTTTCAGAACTGGAGGATACACATTGAAATGTTGACTTTGCATTGAGAGTCAACAATTTCAGATGTAGTATCAATCTGCATATTTATGTAGCTTTACCTAAAAGAGGTGATCAGTTAAAAATGTGTTCCCCAGTATGTGTCTTAAACCAACAGTCAGTCAATTGTGTATGTACTTGTTTCTATAGAGGCAGTTTTTGCCAGATACTGAATAGCTGTTTTGCATCTGTGGAACAGAGATCAAAATGTAGGGTTGCAAGCCTGTAGATTACTTTTCCAAGTAAAGAATAATTTTCCCTGGGAAAGCAAACATGCAGCTGAAGGCATGTTTTTATATCCCATGTGCATTAAAAAGCACTTATTAAACTATAGTTCATAACTCTTATGCTGTAACTATCTTGAGAAGTATTTTTAAATTATCCATCACATATCAAAACACGTGAAGAAATGTTTGGAACAGGTTGTAACCTTGTTCTGTACATGTTTCATGCATAATACATTCATTACAATCATATCAGTCAGAAAGCACCAAGCATTCAATCTTGGCTTTGTCCCAAAGCATGTTTTGTAGAAATATGTGAATATTTGATTTCAGAAACATATTTAGTGTGACTCCACAAAAAAGGTAGAAGTTTCATGCATGTATTTTTCTGTTAACTGTTGTTTATTGTTAGTATGGAACTGAAGCATACTGTCTTTGATTTATGGCTTATAAGAAAGAAATTAGTTTAATATGAACTGTAGAAAATTAAAGATATTTTTGGCTATGTCTATTTAGTTCAAAACAGTGGTGAACAATGACCTGTGTTCAGAAGATCTGTTGTTTTAATAACATTCTATTGTCTTTGAGTAGAAATTTATGTAACATCACAATTTCAGGGTAAGAATTTGTGAAATAAATTAATAAAATTTGATTCTGCATGTGATAACATTTTGAATAGTTCATGTTAGGTTTGTAGTTTGAATCATGTTACCATAATGTAATCCTTATTTTATTTATGTGATGCTGATTTATTTTTTTTTAATGCGATATACCAGACCTAGGCATACCAAAATTTAGCAAAAAGTCCAATTCTGTCTCTGGCAAAACAAAAGGGAATCTAAAACAATTGAAGAATTTTGAGATTGGTCATTTCATGTTATTGTAATTTTATTTTCTTTTTATAATAAATATATTTTTTAAAATATCTTTTTTTTGTAATGATCAAGTTTCCCTTCTCTTGAAAGTATTTTTTTCCTTTCAGAATGAAGGAGATTTCATGACTACTTAGTCTCATACAAAGCACTTAAGGGTTTTGTTACTTGATTAACATTGCATGCTTTCCAAAAGGGAAGGCTATTGCAATGCCAGAATGGCTACTGAGAACTGTTTGGTATGGACACAGTTAGTAACAAAGTGAGAAATTAAATTTGTATCCCATTACAAGAAATATAGTTCTAGTTGACTTGTGCTGGGCTGTTGCTCAAATTTTGCTTGATTAAAAAGATAATTTTATCTATTTAATAGCCAACTGTTATTATATTTATTTTATCCACCTGTTCTAGCAAGGTGGCTCTAAAGTTATTGATTCACAGATGAATCACTCTACAAGCAGTGAAAAAAATGACTGGAACACAAGTTCTAGTTATATTCCATATGGGAACTACCATGAGGATGGTAGTTTGCATTAGAAGGAGATCTTGTCTCATGATTTACCTCCTGCTACATCCAAGATTTCATCTGAGCTGTTCTTTACTTTCAGCCTTTGTGCTGAATTGGGGAAACTAGCTGCAGCTGTTGGCAAAAGCTTGGTTTGTCTTTCATAGCTGCTAATATGTTTGATGATACCAATGTTTATACATTTTTCAAATCTAGTGTTGTTTCAGCTGTGCTGGAAACCTGCTCATTGATACCAAATGAAAGGAGACAGAAAACTGCCTTCAACTATAGAGAAATGAAATAAGAACATCATTTTTATTGTTCATTACCAGGTGGTTAATTAGCCCTGTGAATATTTGGTCCTGTGTGATTGGAGATTTAAATGGCTTGATCAAAACAAATTTACCATTCTTTCTGACATCTCAATGATATTCATTTGCTGAGGGATTACCTGAGCAGTTTTCAATCTCCAACCTATTTATTCTCTCAGAAAACTGATGTAGGAACCCATTTTTCCATTGTGTAGATTATGAAACTAAAAAATTGAGAGACTATAAGCAAGAAGGATCATAAAAGGTTTAAGGAGCTACCTGCCACTTTGGTTGTCTAAATCCAAAAGTGCAATCGGTAGCTGCTGCTTAGCCCTGCAGCTTCTTAAAGTATGTGGGTAGGTAATTCTTAAATAGCCAGGAAAGTCCTTATGGGACTTAATGAGAGAGATTTGCATATATAAACGTCCACATTGCTGCTTAGCTAATGACTTTTAGTTACGTTATTTTGTGCATTGTTGTATGCTGAAGTTTCCTGAGAAGAAAAGGAAGGCTACAGAAATACTCACTTGTGGGATCCACTGGTAGAATTATCAGCAGGGAGTAGTTTGGACACCTGCATGTACAGCAAATCAGGAATATTCTCCAACATCACTGTCTTAAAAGGGTGTAGGACTTTATTCCTTACTGCCCCACTACTCATATTGTTCAAACTTGAGAATGGAAGCAGAGTGCTGCCTGCAGAGTGTCTTCTTTCTGTGGCTTTGCAATAGCAAATCACAGCAGTGTGGTCCTTCCTATTAGTGTGAAGCTAAATGGAGTCATAACCAGCTTATAGGACACAGAATAGCCAACCTGGCATCATTACATGGTTGACGTCTATCCCAGCTTTTCATCTGTGTTAATCAATAGACTCCTTTTATTCATCTTATGAGCATACTTTGCTTCAAACATCTTTGTTAACAGCTTATTATCTTCCTGCTGAAACAGTTTTACCTTACAACCAAGGGAAAAACTTGCACCATCCACTATGCCGTTTCTGCTTCTTACTGCTTACTCAAAAAAAGGAAAGTCAGAGGAAGAATTTGGCAAAAGCCCAGTAAGGCAATACCTTGTGATTTCATTACAGCTTTTTTTATGAGACACCATGTAGTTTTCTCCACAGGGGCAGAGAGTTCAGCAAAGGGAAGTGTAATAAGACAGGAAAGAAGTTGAGTGTTGACAGGAAAAATGAAGGTAACCAGTAGCTACACAGGTAAATATCAGAACATACTGCAAGTGGTCACAGCCACAGGAGGAGTGGGAACAATCTCTTTTTCTTTCATACAGAGCCATATATCTATAGGAAGACACATGGAGTTCCTGTTATGTCCAATTTAAAAAAAAAAAAAAAAAATCAGCCCCCCTCTCCAGTTTGCATATTTCTAAAGGTTGTTGAGCAGATGTGACTTACTGTCAATTCCAATGTCTCTCATTCCTATTTCTCTGCTAAGTCTCAGCTCTCTGGGGCAATGAAACACCACAAAACACCAACCTAATTTTGAACTCTGAAGTTGATTAGCAGGATATGACTGAGAAAATGTTGGTGGATGTTGTAAGCTAAAATTGTAAGCAGAGGTTAGGATGATGTCTGTAACTGGTATGATATGTTTTCACTAGGTCACATGGGTGCACAGTTTACATGCGATTCTACATGACGCGGAGACAGTAACTCCCTGGACATGCTTCAGAAGCATATAGATTGATATTTTAGTTGTTTGTGCCATTCATGTACAAAGAGGGACTCAGATTTTAAAATAAGTTGTATGGTTTTGTACATTGAGGAAACATATAATAAGTTAGACACCTATAATTTTTCTCATGCCTAAATAGTAATTTTCAGAAACAGATCAAATTTCTTTTTTACAAACATGTCTAAGTCTTAGCACAAGAGCAGATTTTCATGTCAATAGTTGTGTATAAATGTGGTACCACTTTACAGAAGTAGGTGGAGATGCATTGGCCAAAAATATCTACCTAACATAAGAGGAAAATCCAGACTTGGATTTTGGTATACATTTTGGCTTGGGTTTTTTTTTTCAGCTTTGAATGTGTCATACCTAGTTTTCGCCAAATAGTAATTGTGTTACTTTGCATAAAAGCACAAAGAATTGAATTGGGGAAATAAATGTGGCAGTGGTCATGGCAGTGCTCTGACAGTTATAAAAAAGCCATAGCAAAACCTGAAAATTTCCATGCAGTTTTTACAAATAATTTTATTTAATTTCAATCTCCCCTTTTTGTTACAAGCTGGAGAAATATAATTACAAAATATAACTGGTGTGATAAGAAAAAATGCTACAATTTTGTCTGAAAAAGAATATCTAAACCAAACCTTTTCTAGCCAAATTGGAAAACATGGGTAATAAATTTAAGTTTTAGCATTTATTTCGGAATAGCCAGTCTGACAAAGAATAATATGCAGCTTGATTTCAAAATTGGAAAAGCTGCAGTCAAGAATAGGAAAATGAAATTAGTTTTTCAGAGACATATGCAGATGCACACAGAAAAGCAAAACTCATGAAATGCTAACATGTATAATATGGGGGGTTATGACTGCACCCATGCTCCACCCCCCACAAAAAAGTGTCTGGGTTTTGTATTTATTTATTTATTACAACAGAAGCTCTGCAGCTCTGAGTCTATTACCAAAATGAATGGATTCAATATCTGTTCAATGATGTGTTCAAAATGAAAGCAACATCATTAAATGTCAAAGATGTTATCAGCACATTTTACTTCTTACCAGAATAAAACAGGCATTATCTCACCAGGTGCTTGCAGGACTTACTTGATGTTCCCTGTCTTTAGGTGGTGGTGGCTGTGCCCAGAAGGCAGCAGGCAGAGCTCATAATGTGCGCAGCGGTGAGGACCCCGGTGAGGAACTCGCACAGATACAGCTGCGACGCACACACAGATTTTGGTGCTGCTGCTGCTTCAAACCTGGGACGGCAGTTGTTAAAGCTGGGATCCTGCTGGCTGACTATTTAAACCTGCATTCTGTGCCAATTCTGCAATTGCAGGCCATTAGTTTCCTGAGCCTTTCTTTCCCTTTTTTCCACCGGTGTAATAAGGGAGTGAATGTGAGGGCCTGTTAGCAGAGCAAGAGTGCTGACTTGTAGCCCTGTAACCATATTCAACAAGGGAATGTTCTAACCTCCATCTCCCGGAAGTGTCCTATCTGTTACATGCCTGGAGCTATTACCCACTAAAGGACTTCACATTTTTGAATACTTAAACTGAAAGAAACAGATATGGGAGAAACTACATAAATCCATTATTGCAGCAGGAATATCTTTCGGCTTCAGGCAGAGAAGATAAATTGCCACCAAAGTAATACAAAGTTGGTTTGATTATTTCATTGGATCAAATATATCATGCTGTCTTGAAATCTCTTTGCTTTCAAGTCAAAATTAAAGAATTTTACCATAACCATATTAGACATTATCATTTGCATATTTTTAATCTCAAAAGAGACTTTTGAAGTTATGTAATGCTTAAGTATTTAATTGTTCTTCACATCATTGAAATATCAAATTATATCCAGAAACAGAGAGGATTCTCTTGCTAGATAGCAGTGATTGACTCTCTATCTGACAAGAACAGAATTCTTAGGCCAGGAGAAGAAACAGCATTAAGGAAGTAACTCAAAGAGCACCAGTTCTTATTTTGTTCAACACTGGGATTTGGGCATTCTTTCTGTTTGGAACTAAGGATGCCAATGTTTTACACTTGCACAAAAACCAGCCATTGAGCTAATACTAATTTAATCTGTAGAATCACAACTGTGCTGTACTTGTTCAAAAAAAGGCAAAGGCCTGCTTCTGCATGGATTTCTTTTGCATAGCTTAATAGTGATCATCTCGATTTAATTGCAAATGCAGAACAAGTAATTGGCAACCTTTTACAGCCTGGGGCTATGGGGGAAGTGTGGAACATTTATAAATGAAATTCCCACTAAAATTTGCCAAGTATACTTCTGAGTTTCTTTTATCCATGGAAGATTTTTTTAAAAAACTGGGAAGTTTCTGAAATCCTTACTGCTTTCCAGATTATTTTTTTTGCCCAGCTTAATTTCTCTTTTTCTTTCTCATTTTACTTTATACAGACCTGATACAACCCAGCAATCAGCAAGTGTAGCTGTTTCATTTGCAGTTAATTCAGCTCTTTCTAGCTATTTGCCAGTGATGTTATAGGTGAGATCATATATTGTGGGCACAGGAACTATGTGAGGTGCAGGTACCAAGAACATGTTATCTGATGCCACTGTGTCAGGAAGAGTTAAATCTTTTTTGACAACTCAATGGTTCCCCTTGGGTTTGCACAAATGGCACCTGTTGTTGAAGTCAATAGAGCTTACAATTTAATTTCATCTGCCTGCAAACAATCTCTCTCATTAGGGGGTGAAATGATGATAGAATTCACTGAGGCATGCAGTTTCACTTTCTACAGGGCAATACGTAAGTACAGTCATCATTTTCAGTGAAGAGAGGCACAATTATCTTGGAAACTGATTGTAAAGAAGAAGAAAGGAAAAAAAATATCTGGGAAAAACATCATAAAAAGTTAGTCTCCCTACATTTTTCTGCTGATGCCAATTTGCAATCTAATTATTATGTTTAACACAATTTGAAAATGTGGTAGTCAGAAAAAAAACGGACTAGTAATGTACTTTTCCATCTATTTCAAAATGAGCTCATAATTTTTGGACAACAGGTACATGTAAATAAATATCTTGGTGGGGATCAGGGGTTAATCCACACCGAACTTAATTTATTTGTGTTGAAAATACCTGCTTCTACATGCTGCAGCTCTTTAGGTGAATTAACTGGCCAGATAATGTGTTTCCTATACTTTAGTGCGAAGGGTGTGAACTTAACAGCATATTAAGTTAATGAGGCCTAACATTCCCTTGGACACATCTCTGCCTCACATTAAATTGACCAACTTCCCACTGGTATCCCACAGTGCTTTGCATCCTGCTAGGACTAACTGATCAATTTGTCAATGTGCCTCAACTGTGTTTGTGCCAGGCTGCTGTATGTCATCTCCTTCCTAAAATGCTTGGCTGTAGCAAAACTCGAGTCATTCTCCTGCAGCCGGAATCATCATGTAGGATAGTACATGTCCACTCATGTCCGCTTTACGTGCACCTACCTGGAGCAGTGCTGACATCCTTTGCTAAGGTAATGCTCTTAAGGATATATCAGAAAAGGGGTGGCTATAAAACTATCACTAAAGAAGCCAGGGAAGAAGTTCAAACACCTGCTGCAAAGCAGTCAGAAACAAGAAGCTGGAATCAGCTTAGAAGTACTCAAGGAGAGCTATGTCTCCTATGGCAGAGCTGGTGTCACCTACCTTTATCCTTCCAGCAACTGGGCAGGATTTTGTCCTGGGATGCCATTCTCCAGCTGCCATGGATAAAACACAGCATGGCTCTGATAAGCTGGAGCTCTTGTTTGAGAGCCTGACTCAAACTGTGCCTCACAACACAGAAATCTGTCTAGGGCTGTGGAGACTCTGGTGGAAGGAGATGGAAGCACCTACACTGACCCAATGTTTTTCCCCAGTCATTTTTATTCCAAGCAAGAAGAAGAAAAATTAAACTATAAATACTCTGTGCTCTCTTCAGATGGATTCGGCAACAATGTACACAATACAGCTAGGAGTTCTAAGTGGTTCTCTTCCCCCAGCCTGTTTATTCAAAACAGCAATTTCACTAAGGAAGCAGGAGATGTTTCTGAAGGGATTACATGCTCTGTGATCATCTGCCTGTCATTAATTTCCAACTCTCTTTCAGTTGCCTGTTCCTATCACCTTGCTGTTTTCACTTTTCTTGCTAGCCTCTTCATGGTCAACTTACCTCTGTTCTTCCGCATATTCCAGATGGCACACTTGTGTTTTTTCTCTCATCCCCTCCCTTTCACAATAAGAGACCTTGCAGTGTGAATATGCTTGTGGTGTATTGTGAACCCTAGCCACTACCACAACCAGTTGCCGTTTCACTGCTGTATGGCCTGCTTGGGTTACAGATATTGTAGCCTTATATATCCCATCCATACATTACTGCAACCTAACAACCTGACTTCATGGAATTTAACAAAGTAAGGAAGAGAACAATATCTACATTGTCTTGAGGAGTGTTTTACTGCCTTGTTTGCATGCATATTAATCTAGGCCAAGAACATTAAAGTTCTGAATTTTTTGTGTATAATTATTTCTTTCTAATTGATTTCACTTGTATCTACAGTCATGATGAGCATCATACCACTTCCACAATGCTGAAAATCAGAATGAATGTAAGACCAAAATTATACAAAAATAATTAGGTGTTATTACTGCCAAGGTGTTAACATGGTCTTGTGTTAGATGCTATACTTTTCCAGATGACCCATTCTACAGCTTGCTAGCTATTAGAGTTCTTTGGGTGCATTTGGAAGAAAGAGTGCAGAGGTGGAAGCCTGGGAAAGGCTGAGGTACGGAAATAAGTCAGTATGGGCTATCTAGTGAAATTATATCCTTTGCAGAGCAGGGATTTAACGAAGGGAGAGGCAAAAGCTCTACTGCAGCTCCACCATGTCTGGCTGACCCTCTGCAGAAAAGGTTTCATAGCGTTTTCATGATTCTTTCTTGGTATCAGCACCATGAAGAATCCAAATGGAGGAATCTATTTCTCTGCAGGAGATAGGAATCTAGCTTGACAGTATCAAAATCTTTCTGCTTGTCTCTTGTCCTGACTTAGCATAGATAACTATTTTCTTCCCAGTTCATCATCACCTCACAGGTGACCACTCTGGTGAATACAAATCTAAAAAGGTTCATTTTTTCCTTCCTTAAACACTGTCTCTTCACCTCTGATGAATTGTTCGATATGAAGACTGCTGTAATGTACTGGGTCTGGCTGGGATGGCATTAGTTTTCTTCAGAGCAGCCCGAATGGTGCTGTGTTTAGGATTTGTGACTAAAACAATGTTCATAACACACCAGTACTTTGGCTATTGCTCAGCAGTACTTGCACAGCATCAGAGCTTTCTCTTTTTCCCACTCTGCCCCCCATGAATTAGGCTGAGGCTGGTGAAGAAGCTGGGTGGGGGCACAGCCAGGCTACCTGACCCAAACTGACCAAAGGGATACTCCAATCTATACAATGTCAAGCTTAGCAATAAAAACAGAGAGGAAGGTTTCTTTGGGGAGGTAGACATTGCTTGGAGACTAGCTGGGCACTGGCCTACTTGTGGGAGATGGTGAATTATTGTCTTTACAGCACTTGTTTTCATTATTTTCTTCCTCTTTCCTTTGTTTACAAAACTATCTGTATCTCAACCCATGAATTTCCTGGGTTTTGCTCTTCCCAGTCTCTTCCATCCCACTGGAGGTGGAAGGGGAGTTAGCGAGTGACTGTGTGGTGCTTAGCTGCTGGCCAGAGTCAAGCTACCACGAATAAGCAGGTTCATATGCAATTACTGCCTTGCTGTTTCCTACCTTTGTAATGTTACCATAGTGCCATGTCAAAAGTCTCCCTAAAGCTCTGCTGTCCTCCACTGCTATGGCATGTTGTGGTGGGGTAATCCTGGCCAAATGACCACCCAGCTGCTGACTAACTCCCCTGGCTCAACAGGGCAAGGGGAGGAATAGGATGAAAAAAATCATGTGTTGAGGAAAAGACAGGGAAATTGCTTACCAATCATTCTCATGGGCAAAACAGGCTTGACTTGCGGAAGATTAATTTAATTTATTGCCAGTTAACATAGATTTGGGTAGTGATAAAGATGAAATTGAAACAACACTTTCCCCCCCATCTTCCCAGGCTCAACTTCCCTGTTCACTCCTGAGTCCTGTACTTCCAACATGGAGCAGTGCGGAGAGGTGGAGAATGGGGGGTTGTGGTCAGTCCATAACACCTCATCTCTGTCACTCCTTTGCCCTCACGCTTTTCCCTTGCTCCAGCATTGGCTCTCCCCTCAGGCTGTGGTCTTTCATGATAAACCCAATGCAGTGTGGGCTGTCCATGAGCCATGGGGAAATACTTGCTCCACCATGCAGCAACCCCCACCCCCACCCCCGACCCCCTTCTCTGCCCTTGGTATTTCCTCTGTTCTTTGTTACTCTTTTTTGTTCCCTCCTCCTCTGACTGTCTGGCATTTTTGCCCTTTCTTAAGTTGCTTTCCCAGAGGGGCCACCATCTTAGCTGAGGGGCTCAGCTGTGCCTTGTGGTGGATCTGTTGGAGCCAGCTGGAGTGGGCTGTGTCCCGCACAGGGCAGCCCCTGGCCCCTCCTCACTGAAGTCACCCCTGTAGCTCCCACTGCTAGCCCCTGGGCACCTGCACCCAGCACTGACATGAAGGAGCCACATCTCACAAGATGTGATCTTGCTCCCTGCCCGCATCCCAGGAAGACCCATCATGCCCCCTTTGTGGTCTCATGTACTGGAAAGGGGTCTTTGAGTATGGTCTCTAGAAATGGAACATAAATTTAACTTCTTTGCTAGTTTGTACCAAAGTTATAACTGTTATCACTACCAAGAAGCTTTCTTAGGTTATTGCATTGTGCTTTCCCACAACAAATAGGTATTTCCAGTATTTTAGCAGTTTTCCTTAAGACAGCAAGTAAAAAGAAACAGTTATTCTTCTGCCATTTTAGATCTCAGAACTGTCCTGCTCTAACATGCTAACCATGTAAGTAGAAGTTTTTATTTATTTTTAAATTTACCTTTTTATCATTTAGTGGTATAAATATTAAACAAAGATAATTAGCTATTTAGACTACACTAACAGTGATGCTGAATTTCCTAACTGTGGCAATTTTTTCATCAGAATTGGTTGTGTTTGTAACAGACATGCTCCAGCACGTACAGTAATTAATTCTGTGCCCTGTGTTAAAAAAAAAAAGGTCACACTGTTCCCTTCTGGCCATATTCTGTGAAACTTCAGGAGAATCTTGGTGGCACCTGTGAATGCACGTACAATTTTGTTTTGCTTCATGGAAGAAGACAGCAAGAGAGACCATTTTTCCCAGCGTTTCCATGTTACTATGATACTGTGGGTGATCTGCCTGGCTGGTAGGAAGCATAAATACCTCAGTGGTCTTCCTGGTTTGGCTTCCTGAATGGAGAAAATGCTGGGCAAAGAAGAGTCATCTAAATCAGTATGGATTTATTACTTTTATTTCCATGTTTTAGCATGGAACTTAGTATTAAATTCTAGACAACAGTGATTTAAAAAACAATCATAAATAACCCTCTGGATAATTTTTCTTTAGTTGTGAAGAATTCTACCCTCAAGCATATCAAAGTCCCCCTAGAGGTGGAAAACAACAGGTTGAAGCCAAGGCCTCAGGACATATTAATGAAAGGACAGCACACAAAACTGAAAGTCAATTTTACTGCTAGGATTCCCTTTGATTCATTTTCTTTTAGTCTTTCTGTCCCTTGACTTCGAGAAAGAGAAAAAAATGAAATTATAGTTTATGTAATAAAAGCTCCAAATAGATCTAGGCTCATTGTGCTGTCTTTAAAAAACACCCTACAGTCTTAACCCCACCTCTGCCCTTATATATTTGCAATCTAAAGAGATATGATAGACAAAGCCCTGGGGACTGGGATAATGATAAAGTGAGCCAAGAAGATGAAGTAACCTGCCTGAAGTTAAATGGCAGAGTTTGTAGAAGAACTAGGAGCAGAATTAAGCCTCTAGGTGCTCTGCGCTTGGGCAAATGCCTAGACATGTAGGAGTTACTGTGCTCTAACGAATTACCACCTAAAACTGAGCTACAATATTTCTGTGCTGTGTACACACACTCTCACTGTATGTGGTAAGTGATGCAAAAATTGTTTACTTATTCTGAGTTTGTATTCACATAATCTGATTAGATGGTTAAGATTTTTAAAACAGTAGAGATCGACGCATAAAAAAGTGGCACCTAACTGTTAAAGCTTTTTTTTCACCAACCCCAACCCCGTTCTAAGATTACTGACATTTGTCGATATCATGTACTGAAAGCAGCAGGGATCTGCATTGCAGATAGGCACTCCTGCAGTGCTAATCTGGGAGCAAGATTTCCTCCAGTGTCATTACCAGCCATCCACGCATTACTAAGAAAGTAGAAGAATAGCATGAGGTGAGAGATACTCAATTTTGCTACTAAGTTTAAGGAATATTTGGAAGGAAAGGCCACGGAGGGAATCTTCCCTAGAGGATCATATTTACTAATTGTTTGTAGTGCATTAAACTTGATGGTTTGTAAACTCTGCATTTATTGTACTTAATGCCTAGAAAAGAGTAGTGCACACACAGTCTAACTTTAATAATTGTATTAGTCTCTGATTCTTTCCTACTCCAACTAAAGTACAGTATTTGTGCCCCACCTATCCTTTGAGTGCTTTCCTAGCTACGAAATTAGTGCAGACAGCAGGTGGCCCAAAAGAAATTGCAGAATAACAGCTGATCCGAGTCGGAGCAGGCTGTGGATCCCCGCAATGGAATAGGAGATAGAGGCTCTATTATACTGCCTGCTCAGTCAGGAGCCTCCCGCATCAGCACTCAGATCTGCCCCTCAATAGCAGGAGGCTTCTCAGATCTAACTCAGCACATATTACTGAGTTTACTTTAACTCCTTCTCTGCCTTCTTTGCTTAAAGAGTGACAAAGTTTTGAGGGCTGTTTTCGTAGATTTTATGATTTACAACTTGCGATGAATGTTAATGACCTTTGTTGCCCCACAGGCAGTTTTTGGGGGCAGACTGTACAGAGTTGAGACGTGTGTGTGATACTGAATGGTGGCAGGACTGTCTTCAGAGAATCAGGAAGAGCCTTGCTCCCATTGCAGCTGGAAACCCTGAGTAAAAACCAATTGAATGAAACAGAAGAAAAAGCCCCACCTAGGGAAGGTGACTATCCGTGCCTGTTTTCAGTGAAAGCAGAACTGGAGGGACTTTTTTTTGGAAAGGCCAGTTTGGCCAGAGTTGGCAATTTGCTTCATATCTTCATGGCAGGCTCAGCAAAATGGAGCTGATCCTGAGGAAGTGAAACGACTCAGTTTTGTCAGAAGCTGAGGTTAGCTTAGGATCTAGGGAAGTGCAGTACAAAACAGAACATGGCTAACGGATAGCACCAAGAAGGAAAATTTGGATGTGGTTTGGGGATAGCTGGACCTTGGAAAAGGGGCAAAGAACTTTAGATTCGAATTTGCTTTTGACAAACACAGTCTGTAAAAATAGTCCAAGGCACATTGGTATTTCCCTGAGTAGAGGGCAAATAGGGTATTTTGAACTTACACACTGAAAACCAATCATACACATTTTTTATTATATGTAAAATCTGTATTACCTGACACTTCAGTCCCAGTTTGCCAATCTCTATACAATTTGCCTATGCACCTGAGGAGAAAAGCTGAGAGTGTTTGAATGCCAGTGGGTGTAAGTAGCCAAGCTTGTCTCGGAAGCAAGTAAAACCTAGTTTCTGGATATGTCTGCAGAACGAGATCATAGCATCTATAGGTGTATCTTACCAAATGCATCTGGCAAAGCTGCATGGTGATAGCAATGATCACAGGTTAGTTTGCTAAACCCAGCCTGAAGACCTTTCACCTGTGATATCTCTGCTGTTGGTCTGGAAGCTAGTTCAAGTGTATTTATGCATGTGGTAGCCACATTTTCTCAAAAACGGGTACTGTACTGTAACTGTACACTGCCATCTCAAGCACCTCAGTTCCATACATTCTGTATGCATTCAAAAGCAGAACTGCAAAATTCTTTATTCCAGTGCAACAACCTGTAGTTAGGTATAATGTAATTATGCTTAGTGGAACGTGGTAATTTGACTTCAGATACTAGTAATATAACAGCTTCAAATACAAAATGCCTGTGACTTTGGCATGTCATAAGGTCACAGCTTTATTTTACTATCTTAGATAACTTTAGGGTTCTTGCATCAGAATTTCAGCAAATCTGGAGATTGCAAAATAACGAATTTTCCACTGTAAGTGTACAAATACTAAAGTAAAACAATAGCAACAAATGTGCAGCAAGTACTGTCAGGGTAAATTAACACTTTTAACATTCCCATAGGTTTTTTAAAATGTTTTAAAATTTGTTATTCAGCAAACAACAACTTCCATTTGCCACATTTCTTGAAAAGCAAACTGCCTGAATACCCCACACTACTTTTCTCCAAATCAGTCTGATTTAAGATCAAAGTTTGATCTTCCGTTATATTAAAAAATTATTTTTCAAGACAGCAGAATACATTCCAAGTCACTTGGTATATGTTTTATCTTTTTTAGGTAAGGTTGTAAATGTGGACAGGAATTTGTAGGTGGAATGTAGAAAAGGAGTCCCTTTCCAAAAGCTGATACATAGACTGCTGCTGGTAGGCACTATACTGTTTATGCTGGAGTGAATATATTGGAGTCAGTGTAATTTCATCTCAGTTGGATTTCTTGAAGGGGAGGATTGTGTCTGTGTTTGCATCCTCATCTAATGATACTTTTATTACCTTGGAATTCAGCTTAACACCTATGTGGTTTCAGGTGAAGATTGGTTGGGTAAAAATACTTATCTAATTTTGGTGAATTAAGTAATCATTAGCTATACAAGTAGTATAGATGGAGCCCAGACCCTCAAAGCTATCCAGCTGCTTTGCTTCTAAAGCAATTGAATACCTGCATTTTCTTGAGGATCATAGCCACTGCACATTATGAAGATCATGTTGGTGCTATTAAAAGTCAGGACCTACTTTGCAGCACAACATAGGTAACTTCTGTTTGTAATGGACTTCCGCTAGACTGCAAAGAGTCATGTCTCCTCAGATTCTAATTTCTTTACTTCAGGCCAGCCTGAAAAAAGCCTATTTAACGATCTGCTTTTATGAAGTTCCAAAAAATGTGTCTCTTTCAGTCAACTGAACATGTACATGTGTGACTCTTCATTCTTTATCCAGCTGTAGTCTGTTGGCTCATACCTCAGGTATTCTTCATCACCTTAATGTTATAGTTTGTCTATGTGTCAATGATTGGGATGAACTTTGGCAGAAGACATTGGGTTCAAAGAGCTTGGAATTCAATTAGACTTTCCCTTTCTCAGCCTATGAATTGCAGCATCGAATATTTCCTGGGTTCACTAGAAAGGAC
>VYZV01038512.1:1218-12306 GCA_013401275.1 Pandion haliaetus | reverse complement strand
AGGACTCCAGAGCTGGATGCAGTACTCCAGAATGGAGTAGAGGGGCAGAATAATCTCCTTTGAGCTTCTGTCCTCACTTCTTTTGATATAGCCGAGGATACAGTTGGCTTTCTGGGCTGCAAGTCCACATTGTTGGCTCATGTCCAGCTTTTCATCCACCAGTACCCCCAAGTCCTTCTCTGCAGGGCTGCTCCCAATCCCTTCATCCCCCATCCTGTATTGATACCAGGGATCACCCTGACCCGGGTGCAGGACCTTGCACTTGGCCTTGTTGAACCTCATGAGATTCACATGGACCCACTTCTTGAGCTTGGATCAGGCCATTGGTTTGGTTCATGTCTTCTGTGGGCACGTGGTGCCTCTAAGGGCACTGCTCTCCTTTCTGTGTTACTTTGCTTTTGGTTGGTTGTGTGTGTATGTATGTAAGAGTGTGTGTGTATGTATCAGGGCTACCTGCTTGGCCTCACTATGGCCCAAACCTGGGCTGGCTCTTGGGGACTGGGCCAGGAGAACTCCTCCAAGATTTTAGCTCTGGTGGACTGGGAATGATAACTGCCTTGGGTCCTGAAGTTCACCGGATTTGACATATCATTCCAAGTCCACCAGACCTAAAGGCTTGGGGGAGTTCTCCTGGCCCACTCCCTAAGAGCCAGCCCTGGTTTGGGCCCTAGTGAGGCCAAGCTCATAGTCCTAGGAGACCCTTCTGAATCACACCTCGTATGCAGAGGGAGGGAGCTGCAGGCATCGGGCTTGTGTGCAGCCTTATCCTGACTCCTCCTTCCAGCAGCCCCCAGCCCCACCAGAGCCCTCACATGCCCCCAGAAACACAAATCCAAGCACAAAACTTGTGTGGAGAATTCCAAAAGCAATCAATATGACACAGAAAAAGAGAGGATAGCCACCAGAGTGCAGAATCAGGGTGCAAACGGCCCATTTTGTACAGTAATGGAAAGTTAATTGGGTGAAAACTCTTCCAAAGGAGCCTAGAGCCATATCACGCACTACAGACTAGACCCCTGAAAAGCTATTAGTTCCCATGAATTTGATCTGGAAGCAGATACAATCCTTTCTGGACTTCCAACCTGACAGCTGGTTGGATCTGGGGTATGTTAAACAGACACCCAACAGACTCACTGACACTACTAACAGCAGAAATGCATTTTTTTCCCATGACCTGTACCTAGCATGGCCATCCTCTGAATCTCTTAAAGAAGGTGAAATGCAGTTCAGATACACAATTGTCCAAGTACAAGGGAAAAAAACTTTTCTTGTCCACAAAAGTGCCCAGAGGAAAATCTAAAGCATGGAATCAATTTAATACTGTACAAATACACTGCAATATGTTTCCTGTTATGTATCAAAAATTCATGGCCAAGTGTTATTGATAAAGAACCCATTTCTTTTTATCTTTCCACGGTACTGAAAGGGGAAGAAGTAGTGACAGAAGGGAAATAATTACAGTGCTATTTCTTTTGTGAACTATTTTTCCTCATTCTGTTTTGCTTTTTATTTTATTGTTTTATTTTGTATCTATGTAAGTAATATGTAGGCTGCTGACAAAATCACTTTTCCTTGGCCTCATTCAAAACACTGGCAAATACATGAAATGTCAGAACAAACTCTTTAGTTTTCACTGAGGGGAAGACTTTCAATTTCATTGACAAAGTTAATTCTTTTAGGATTAAAAGTGTCATTCACATCCCAGATCTATCTCAACATTTCCTTGTCCATTTGTTTATGAAAAATTGTGAAAGAATTGAACAGCTTTTAACTATGGAGGCAACTACTGCAAAAACCCCAGTGCAAAAATATAAAGCAAAATTTGCCTGTGTTACCTTGCTTGCTCCCAAGGGCCAGCAAGATACTATATGCTGGTCAGAGGTTATCACCACTCTTAAATCCATTAAGGGGTATTAAATCCATTAAAAGCAAGGGAATCTTGCTTGTAAACTTACTTATAAACTGATGATGTCTGAGGAAGCCATCTGAGAAAGTCTTCCTTAATAAGCCACTGTCTACATCACGTATCTTGAATTATTTTCTTACACCTTAGGGAAAAATCTTTCCTTCTTTTGAGAAACTATGACAAATCACTCATTCATTGCAAACTTTACATCAGGTACATAGGTTTTACTTAACCTTCCTGCTAGCATATATATATACACATATATACGTACTGAAATTTTACAGAGTAGGTGATAGGCTGAACACGTAAAATTATACTGATTACCTTATTTTTTTAGGGAGGAAAAAGATATATGAAAACTATTCCAAGGAGTAATATTTAATTTTTAATATAGAAGTACTCAGCTGGCCTCAGTGTGCCAAGTCAGTCTGTTCATGAGTCACACTGAGTACCAACACACAGAAGGCATATTCAACAGAAATCTGTATATATGCAATAGAAATCTGTATATAGAGATCTGTATCAGGGAGACTGTCATAATATGATACACAGGAATCCTTGTCTCAGATTAGGCCTTCATCTGTGTAAAGATTCAATTACTAATGTTGAGCATGACTGTTACAATAGCTCTCAAAGACATATTTTCAGGATCATTTTCCCAAAACTCATCATCCCCCAAGTGGTTGATTATCATTGTGTGTGGTTTCAGTGAAAAGGCAGAAAAGAATTACATGCACTTATCCCATTTAAATATTGACATTAAGTTTATCTAGTAATGTATGGGTTGATATGAGATAGAGGGTTCAGTAAATGAAGATCCTCCACATTTTCATTTGAAGTCTCAGTTACCCAAAGCAGTAGGAAGCTTGGTATTTAGTCCTCACTGAGTCAAGTCAGTTATAACAGATGCTGCTTGTTTACCGACTCAATATGTAAACATATAAATGACAGTATGGGATTTAGACTAGTGTCTTGAGCCACTTTCCCAGACATACTAGTTTAAATTCTTATTCTTTTCCACAGTCCTGCATCTTGGTGTGTTGGGTCCTGCCTGGAGGACTCCCTGTGCCCATAGTGGTGCACCATGGTTTTACCCCAGCCAGCAACTAAGCACCACGCAGCCGCTCATTCACTTCCCGCCACCCAGTGGGACTGGGGAGAGAATTAGAAGGAAAAAAGTAAAACTTGTGGGTTGAGATAAGAACAGATTAATAGAATAGAAAGGAAGAAACAAATAATGATAATAATTAACAATAATAGAATTATAACAATAACAAAAGGATTGGAATATACAAAACAAGTGATGCACGATGCAATTGCTCACCATTTGCTGACTGATGCCTAGTTAGTCCCCCAGCAGCGATCCACCCTCCCCAGTCAACTCCCCCTAGTATATATACTGGGCATGACGTCACATGGTATGGAATACCCCTTTGGCCACTTTGGGTCAGGTGCCCTGGTTGTGTCCCCTCCCAACTCCTTGTGCCCCTCCAGCCTTCTTGCTGGCTGGGCATCAGAAGCTGAAAAATCCTTGACTTTAGACTAAATATTACTTAGCAACAACTGAAAACATCAGTGTGTTATCAACATTCTTCTCATACTGAATCCAAGACATAACACTATACCAGCTACTAAAAAGAAAATTAACTCTATCCCAGCTGAAACCAGGACATAGTGGTTTGTATTGAATAGCTGTAAAGTGATTTTGCTCCTTTGCAGTTGTCAATTCACTTTTTGAGTATTTGTCAATTTGTAGCGTCTATGATAATTTGTACCAAGTAGATGAGCATCTTACCTGTGTGTTGTGGGAAGTATCTGCTTTGGCTAGCTTTAAGCCTGCCACCTGTTAGGTTAGTTTAATTCACTTATGGGATAAGTGAGACAGTGAAAAATAACTTCCTGTACAATTATTCATATAACTCAGTTTTTCAGACTGTTTTTGTCTTTTCTCTCAGCTATCTTTTTTGAAGAGTCCTCCTCTATGTAGTCATTGCTTATAAAATAGAAACATCTCTGATGAGGTTGCTCATCCTTGTAGCCTTTATCCAAACACAGCTACATTATACATTATTACTTTGTTACTATACAAATTTTGACAGGCAAGTGGAGAAAAGGAGGCAGAACTTCAAACAGAATTCAAGATGCAGTTATGTAATGGAGCAGCATAATGATTTTTTATTATTATTATTTTGTTTTGTTCTCTATTCCATTCCTAACAAATTCTAACATCTCATTTGCTTTTCTTCACTGCTACAGTGTATTGAACTGATACTTTCATAGATTTCTCTCTCATGCTCCTAAGAGCTTTTCTCAAGCACTAATACTTGGCTCAGAAACCATCATTATATATAGGAATTTTATTTTTTTTCCTATGTGCTTCACTTCTATGTAATTTCATTTATATGCCATTTCATTTCCAAGTCCCTTACTATTGTGCAGCTTTTCTTTTTACAATTATTAACACTCATTCCTTGTCTTTATTACTGTTAGTATCATCAGCAAACTTTGTCATATAAATTTTTCCAGATCATTTATAAATATAGTGAATAGCAGTCTTTGCCAGAGACTCCTATGAGTTTTATTTAGGATGTCTCTTTATTGTGGAAACTAGGTAATAATGCTTTCTTTTGTTTTCTGTAGTTTAATAACTTGCTCATCCATCTGAGGACCTTACTTCCTTTGCTATCACAGCTAAATTTCTTTACGAGTGTTTGGAGGAGGACCTTACTAAATGCCTTTTGTAAATCCAGAAAACTTTATCAACTTGATTAGCATTATTTACATGTTTCAAGAACTCTAATAGATGATTCTGTTACTAAAGTAATTCTGATTCCACTCTCATATGTCATATTTATTCATATGTTTACAAGTCCCTCTCCTAGGGTCAGTTTGCTCACTAGAGATGACAGTTTACTTGGCTACGGTTTTTCAGATTTTGCACAAAGCTCTCTAAAAAATCAGTGCCACTTTAACCACCTTCCAGTCACGAGGCAGTTTTAGGAAGACATGATACAGCACAAATTCATAAATTGGTTATTTTGTTTTTAAGTTCCTTCAGAACACTTAAGTTAGTTAATTCCAGCAGAAATTTGATACTTATCATCCTATCTACTATTCTTTAACATCTTATACTGATATTTCAGCTCGAGGTGATACTGTGATAATTGCATCCAGGAAGATAATTCTACCTCTCCATGTTCTTCCACTCTTAACACAGATACAGAACTTTGCACCTGCATAGAAGTTTGTACCAGGAAAACAGTGCCACGTATACTATCAAATAAGGTAAAATAAACTTAAAGAATGGTTGGGGTGGGGTTAACCTTGGCTAGCAGCCAGACACGTACACAGCTGCTCACTCACTCCCCCTCCTCAAAAAGACAGAGGCAGAAAACAGGAAAGAACACATCATGGGTTGACATAAAGACAGGGAGATCATTTACCAATCACTGTCATGGGCAAAACAGACTCAGGTGGTGGGAAATGAATTTAATTTATTGTCAATTAAAATAGGTTTGGATAGTGAGAAACAAAGGCAAATTAAAATACCGTCTTCCCCTCACCTCTCCCTTTTCCCCAGGCTCAACTCCACTCTTTCATTCCTGACTTCTACATCTCTCCTCCCTAGTCAGTGGAAGGGGGGTGGAATGGGACTCTTCAACAGACTCTAACAGTTCCTCTCTGCAGCTCCTTCCTCATCACACTTTTCCCCTGCTCCAGTGTGGGGTCTCTCCACAAGCTGCAGTCCTTCAGGATAAACCTGCTGCAGCATAGGGTCCTCCATGTACTGCAGCGTGCATATCTGCTCTACCATCGTCTGTTGTATGGGCTGCAGGGGAATCTCTGCTCTGGCACCTGGACCACCTCCTCCTCTTCCTTCTTCTCTGACCCTAGTGATTGCAGGGATGTTTCTCACCTTTTTTTCTCACTCCTCATTGCCTGTGCAGTGTTTTCACCCTTTCTTAAAGATATTTTCCCAGAGGCACCACCCACTTGGTCGACAGGCTCAGCTGTGTCCTGAAACCTTTCCATTGGAGCCGGCTGGAGCCGGCTGGAACCAGCTGTGTCCAGCACGGAGCAGCCCCAACCTCTCCTCACAGAGGCCACCCTGCAGGCCCCTACTGCCAGGACCTGGGCACTGACAGCAGATACAACGACTAAATCCCTGTAAGGCACCAAGAGGCCCCTGGGAAGGAGATCAGCTAACTTGTTCCACTCAGAAGGAACTTGCTGTGAGAAACGCAACCTTAAAGTGCAAAGAAACAGAGAATGTTCACAGAACTTATCAGTGACCTAGCTTAAGGCATGCACTGCAAAGAGTCTTTGCTTTCATATCTAAGATAGCGTCTAAATTCCTTCTGTGTTGACTGGAGAGGCAGTTTAGACTCAGATTCACACCAGCTGCCATAATGTTTCCTAGATGAATGCAGAGGAAAAAACAATTCTGAGAAACACTGAGGAAACAGAGTATTTAAAAGCCTTCTTCTCTCTCTGGGTTAAGTACATGAATGACAAAAGCTCTCTGAAGATTAAATATTTAAATTTTCCTTTTTTTGACGCAGAGGAAAGAAGACTGAGCTGATGAAAGCCACCTAATTCTCAAGAAGAGCCAGATCCCCTTGAGCTCAAGGAGCTTTGGAGTCCAGAAGTCTCCACACCCCAGGGACCATGCTTGAATGAGTGACCCATCTCCAAACATGGGATTTACCCAGTTCATCAACTGATGATGACTCAGAGCTCCAGATATACCTAGGTCTTCCCCTAGCTGGTGGATAAGACTAGAGGCAGAGTCATACTGTCTTCCTCCTTTGGTGCTTCTTAATAGTGAGCTTATGTGTCACCTCGCTCAACAGGTTGACTGTTATGAATCATATTTTTGGTGCTCAGGGTATGGAGAGCTTAGACACACAACTCTGTATTGGCAGTCTTCTCATTTCAATACAGACTATTATGACAGCTGGCCAGTGGTGATTATGTGATTCACCAAGGGTCAAAAAAGTAATCTGACTGTGCTGAAAAGTTGAATCTTATTCCAGTTAGGCTAGTGTTGCCATCACCTGGGTATCTTTCTCACTCTAGCCACAAGACTACAAAAGCAGCTGTAAAACCACTTTATGTTCCATGCAGATGGAAAGAATCGCCCTTAGAGGAACTTCTGAGGTTGCCAGGCTGCAGATGGGGACTAACTGCTGTAATAATCCATGTGAAAAGTATGAAGGGAAAGAGACATGGGGGAATAAGATTACCATTGCTAAAATAATTACTTTTATGTATAAAGAAGAAAGCTCTGCATGAACTGTACAGCTTCTGAGATAAACAGGCACATATGATTGTGCCAGTGTAATTTGGAGAGAGGTGAGAGAGGTGAAGCGAGAGTTTTTGTCCCTCAAGGAACTGTTCCTGCAGCCCGCATCAACAGAGGCATACCTTCTGCACAATGCCATGTAGCCTGACCCATCAAAGGAATAATTTAATCATCAAAACTTCCAATTTGTTGTCTCTCTGAACCACTTAAGTTCAATTCTATTAATTAACATTTAAATGAGATTACAATTCCCTGTTTGCATTTTCAAAGGTCATTAGGACTTTACAGCATTAGGCAATGTCCCTTTCATATCAAAGGATTTGAGAAATCTTCTCACATCCAGGAATATTGTACTCTCCCAGTACTGTTGATCTGGATTTATTTTGCTGCTGCTTCTTTAACTACTGATTGTACCTGGGCTGGATAAGTAACACAGCAGAAAAATGCGCATGGTCCAGATTTCGCCCAAAGTTAAGTAGATAGAAACTCCACTGTCAAAATTAGTTTCCATATTGTATGAAGCAAAGCTCCAAACTACACTTTCTAAACACTCTGGCCTTTACTGCTTTTCTCATTTCTTGCAGAATGTTTATCTTTTCCCCATTTCCGTCTTTTTATTACATCAGTAATATACTCTGTATCCTCATTTGTCTGTTCCTTCATCCTCCAAGAGACCTGAATATACATGGTACAGTAACATTTCTCAGCAAGATATAAGCTTGTGCTATATGGTATAAGCCAGCATATAAGCAAAGCACTGTACGAAGAATTGTGCATGCAAAGCTGCAGGTGTCAGAGTCAGAGGGCATTCAGCAGTGCTGCCCTTGCGAGGCTTCTTTTTATTCTCGCCTATGTCCTGGCCTGCCCATATGGAGTAGCTAAATGAATGTGTCTTCTCCATGCTGTTTGTAATGTGCAAAGGCTCTGCTACACACATTAATTTCAACAGTGATTCAGTGGAGGCATGTTCCTTACAGGTGACAGGAGCAACTTAACTATATCTGAATTTTAGTTGACTCAAACAAAAGAAATCAAGAAGTGATTGTACTGGGTTTGCATGGCAAGGTTTTGGTAGCAGGGGGCTACAGGGGAGGCTTCTGTGAGAAGCTGCTAGAAGCTTTCCCCACGTCCAATAGAGCCAATGCCAGCTGGCTCCAAGACAGACCCGCTGCTGGCCAAGGCCAAACCCACCAGCAACGGTGGTAGAGTCTTTGTGATAACAGATTTAAGAAGGGGAAAAAATCCCTGCACAACAGCCAGAGAGAGGAGCGAGAATATATAAAAGAAACAACCCTGCAGACCCCAAGGTCAGTGAAGAAGGAGGGGGAGGAGGTGCTCCAGGCGCCAGAGCAGAGATTCCCCTGCAGCCCGTGGGGAAGACCATGGTGAGGCAGGCTGTCCCCCTGCAGCCCATAGAGGTCCACGGTGGAGCAGATATCCCCCTGCAGCCTGTGGAGGACCCCACACTGGAGCAGGTGAGTGCCCGAAGGAGGCTGTGACCCTGTGGGAAGCCTGGACTAGAGCAGGCTCCTGGCAGGACGTGTGGACCCATGGAGAGAGGAGCCCACACTAGAGCAGTCTGTGCTTGAAGGATTGTATCCTGTGGGAGGGACCCCATGCTGGAGCAGTTCATAAAGAACCATAGCCTGTGGGAAGGACTCACATTGGAGAAGTTAATGAAGGACTGTCTCCCATGGGAGGGACCCCACGGTGGAATAGGGGAAGAGTGAGGAGTTCTCCCCCTGAGGAGGAAGGAGCAGCAGAGACAATGCATGATGAACTGACCCCAACCCCTGTTCCCCATCCCGCTGTGCTGCAGGGAGGGGAGGAGGCAGAGAATTCGGGAGTGGAGGTGAGCCTGGGAAAAAGGGAGGGGTGGGGAGGGAGGGGTTTGTACAATTTGGTTTTATTTCTCATTATCCTACTCTGGTTTGATTGATAATAAACTAAATTAATTTTCCCCAAGTCAATTCTGTTTTGCCCATCACGGTAGTTGGTGAGTGATCTCTCCCTGTCCTTATCTCGACCCAGGAGCCTTTTGTTATATTTTGTCTCCCCTATCCAGCTGAGGAGGGGGAGTGACAGAGTGGCTTTGGTGGGCACTTGGCATCCAGCCAGGTTCAACCTACCACAGTGGTACAACGGGGAATGGTGTATCTCTGCCTGACACCTGTAAATGGGAAGCTCAGATTTTGTTGTCACCTGGGCAGTGTCCAGTGGTAGTACACAACTGTAGGACAGTTGTGTGTGCAAGGACGTCAGATATATAAACACAGAGAAGCAAGTGTTGACCTTCCTTTCCATGTTCCCTTTTTTTCTCTTTGTACTGTGATTCCTGACAGTCCTGACATATCTCATTTCTTTTAATTGTGTGGGATCTCTGAGTATTGCTGTTCCCAGCATCTTTTTCTATTGTCTGCATCTCTGTTCTCTCAGCTGAGAAGTGAAAGGGATACAATTCACTTAACTTACATGTCTTATGAAGAGAAAGAGTGTTAAATTAACTCCCAAATTTAGCTGTCTGTTCAATAAAGAGAGAAGCCAACTTCTGAAGGCCACCTTCTAGGGCACAAATCTATATAGTCAGGTAGAGCCCTGATGTGGTTACTTTAGGCACAGGTTAAGAGCTACAAGTTGGCAATTACGCCCTATGCTAGACAATTAAGGATAAGTTCCTGTATCCCAAACTGATTTTCTGATAGACTAGGCTGACCTTGGAGAAGGTCTAACTTTTCTTTACTACAGTTCTGAGTATAAACAGTGCCTGACTGGTTGTCAGCTATACCCAAGCAAGACTTACAAACTCATCGTTTTTCTAACTGAACTTCTCGTGAACTGTGAGGTTTTATTTCTTTTTGAATTGAGGTATTTTCAGAACATGCCTTATGCCTGAAAGTGTTATACCTGCTGGGATCATATAGAAGGGATGATGCTATCTTACCTAGTATGCCAGAGCTATTCCTGGAATTACTGCCTCCCAAAAGAAAACAGGTATTATCTCTAAAAGACCTAGCTACTGTACTCCAAAAGAAAAACTGCAATGCACACACAGTGTGGACTGCCAGGGAAACAGGACCTGGAAGAGATTTGGGAAGGAAGTTATTTGACACTGTGACAGTATTCAGATACTCCATATCTTCCTTGTAAAACTAGTCCTTCGCAGCTGAGTATATCTGTACAAAAGAACATGAGTAGGAAAACTCTTCAGGATCTTTTCAGCCTGAATCTATTACTTTAATCAAAGTATGAGCAAAGACGTGCAGTGGGAAGCTGGCCAGTGTGACAGAGTAACAACTCCCAGGTGTAGAAACAAGGGGAGTGCAGCCACACTTGTCATTTGTCATGGTGAGAATGTTTGACTCATGCTGAAAAATCAACACAAAAATTGTCTACGAACCACAACACAAAAACACTGCACAACGAATCTCTTATCCAGCAATTAGACAGCAAGTGAGCAAGTCAGGGATAACAAGGATGCCTCTACATGTCACTTCAGGGGAACATTTTAAATAGAAGAATCCTGGAAAAGTGAAGAAAGATAATCAATACGGTAATTAATGACAGTAATTTCACACAAACATCTGGGAAATTAAGCATGCTCTTTAAGAGTTGTTTCTTGCAGTTACTTGTGAAGGGATGAATGAGTTGCAAACAAACTTCAGATCAATACATTGAACAGTGTGGTAGCAACGATACTTATTTCAGCTTGGAAACTTTCCAGAAATTAAATACTAATATAAAAATATCTTCAAAAGCTATTGTTTTTTCAAATAGGTATTTTTTTACTGTTTTCTTGGATACTGCTTTACTTTTATACCTAACCCATTGGTTTCTCCTAAATTATAACTGAAATATTCCAGATTTAAAAAAAAAAAAA
>VYZV01038511.1:20452-36575 GCA_013401275.1 Pandion haliaetus | reverse complement strand
GGGGGGGGAAGGGGGGGGCGTGAAAGGATATTTTATGACCTTTGGAAGAAGGGGAAGGCAACTCAGGAGGACTACAAAGATGTCATGAGGTTATGCAGGGAGACTACCATATGTAGACGTGTAGCATAGGGACATGGCTTAGTGATGGACTTGGCAGCGTTAGGTTGACAGTTGGACTTGATGATCTGAAAGGTCTTTTCCAACCTAAATGATTCTATGATTCTATGATTTTTGGTCCAGATAGGTTCCACTCTGTGTAAATTTTTTGTCTTCGTTACTGAAGCTAAATCAGTTCTGGATGAATTTTGGGGCATGATCAAACTAATTTCCAGTATTTATTTTTTTACATCTTTAACAGGCTTTTAAAAAAAGGAGATTGAGACACATTAATTTTGCATTTTCTATACTTGTGTGATAAAACAAAGGAAAAGTCATCCTCAACAGTTTGCTTTCTAAAATGCAAGCCCAACTGTGCAATTATTGTGGTGATTTCATGCTGCTGAGATAAAATAGAAAATAAGAAAATTTTAGTGCTGGTGCTAGATGTTAGATCAAAACCAAAGAGATGACAGAAAAAAGGATGAACTAGGTATGTATTATTACCATATTATCCCTCTCTCTCTCTAGAAACCTTATTCGCTTTCTGTTTAAAATATATACACACATAATTTATGTAAGACATTGTTTAGTTAGCTACTTAAAAAGTGTAGCATTTAGATACTCCAAAGTCCTTATTTGCCTTGTATTTTTTTTTTTTTTACTATCTGGCTTAGGATCCTTGGGTCTACTTGGCCAATAGAAAATACTACACTTTAAAAAGTTAAGTATAACGTCATTCAAAGCATATGAATATTCTTGCTCATGTAAGTAGCTTAACTGGACTCATAGTGCTTAAATAACCTCAAATCCATTCAATAAGAAATCCTTAAGTCTAGGACACCTACATTAAAAAAAAAGTATTTTTTCACCACACTCTTTTGGCCCTCCAATCTATGCTCATCTCTTATTTTTGTAAGTTTATTTCAGTACTGAAAAGTGTTTACAGCTAAGCGCATGTAAGGGTTGCTGTGAGAGACTGAACTGTGAACCATTTATCTCAAGCCATTTGTCTCTGGGATGGCTTGTTTAAGCAGGACACTCCTCTGGCCCATAAGGAGGCATCCAGGGGAGGAGATGGGCTGGAGGGGGCGAAGCATGCAGGAATGTGCATTGTCATGGAAACTGTAGTCTTTGAGATAACATACTGGTTTCTGTTGTCGATCGTGCAAAGGTCCTGTGATAGACGAAACCTGCAGCACGTGTGAACAGTATGTATGTGCGTGCATCGGACTATGCCCTATAAAAAAACGTGGAGACAAGCCATGGTGTGCACCCATCACCAAAGAATTGAAGACTGAGGACCAATGGGATGTGTCTAGATCCATGGTGGTGACTATTCTTGCAACTCTATCCCCACTGCTTGCTTGAATTCTGCCTTTTTCTTCTGTTCTATTGTATCACTACTGTTTTCTACTTTTGATAATAAAAGCTGTTTGGGTATACGGCATTTGACCTCATTTGTGTCTTAATCTCTGTCTTGGGATCACATCGAAACCTTCCCCGACATTGAATCGGGACAGTTGCGAATCTACATAAGTGCAGGGAAGGAAAATGAGGTGCATGTATGTAAGCATTTGTAAATACCATATGGATGTTTTAGTGTTTACAGTACAGAATCATAGAATTATTTAGTTTGGAAAACACCTTTAAGGTCATCAAGTCCAACTGTCAACCTAACACTGCCAAGTCCACTACTAAACCATGTCCCTAAGCACCAAATCTACATGTCTTTTGAATACCTCCAGGGATGACGACTCCACCACTTCCCTGGGAAGCCTGTTCCAATGCCTGACAACCCTTTACATGAAGAAATTTTTCCTAATATCCAATCTAAACCTCCCCTGCCACAACTTGAGGCCATTTCCTCTCATCCTATCACGAGTTACTTGACAGAAGAGACCAGCACCCACCTCACTACAACCTCCTTTCAGGTGGTTGTAGAGCGCGATAAGGCCTCCCCTCAGCCTCCTTTTCTCCAGGCTAAACAAACCCAGTTCCCTCAGCCGCTCCTCATCAGACTTGTGCTCCAGGCCCCTCACCAGCTTTGTTGCCCTTCTTTGCACACACAGCAGCATCTCAATGTCTTATAGTGAGGAGCCTAAAACTAAACACAGTATTGAAGTTGCGGTATGTTGAGATACAGTTTAGTGCTAAGCAGCATTGTCTTTTCCCAGTAGGAGCAGGTCCTGTGACCTTATCCAAATAGCACAGGGGCTGTGCTGGTTGTCCTTTGGAGAATTCTCTTATCGTTTTTATCCAGGCAAACATATTTTAATTTGGATACATTCCAGGGAGACAATTAAAGAACTGCATAACTTTTGGTGTATTTTAATTTGTTCTTCAAAGCAGCACTTGCTGATGTGGACTAATCAGCTTTTATATGCCAGTGAAAGCACAGAACATGATGACAGATGGTAAGCCAGAAAAATTCTTGCAGCTAAATACCCACTGTCATTGTTAACCTAGAGAGTGACAACTTTGGTGTCATTTTTGTACAGGATGTGAGAGTTTTCTTTTAGCTACAGCTAAAAGTGCTCAAAATATCATGGACTGCCTGTAGCATGGTGTATTTGAAGATGAAAACATCCAACTGACATATCAATGAGATAGTCCTGATGAATGCTGCAAGTTCAGTTAGGCGAGACATAAGGTTTGTGGCAATGTCACCGTGCCATGTCTAACTTCCTAATCAATGCATCTGTCTTTTCTTATCCTCTCATAATATCCATCAGTAGCCAGTTAATCAGATTAAACTTGTGGGGAGATATCTCAGCTGTCTAATTAACAATGTAAGGGGAAAAAACCCAAACAAACAATTTCTGCTGATATTTCTGCTCAATATTTTAATGGATCTGCAGTCAACACACTATGTTTCATTTCAACTAAGAAGTATGTGCCTAAGAATCCTATCAAACAATCAAGCTCTTAGTATCCGGAACACCAAAGGAGAAATGCACTTCAAATTCATATGCCTCCATAAAAACAGAATTTAATGCAACTGCACATGTTCTAAATTAAAATCTCTGCAGTACAAAGAGAATGCTACTCTAAGAATTAAAATACTCACAGTTTCAATTTTAAGTTTTATTGTAATATTTTATTTGTATTTTGGTTTATAGATTATAACATTCATCATATAAGTGATGGGAAAACACTGACTTGTCAATATTTTCTAGAAAGAACATTAAGATTTAGGGTAGGAAGGTGGGAAAGAGGAAGGTGCTATCATTTCAAAACAAAGCCAGTATGAACACTCATCTTCCACTCAGACTACCAGAGTTATATTCCTCACTCAGATACATGGTGCCTAAACACACATGATCACATTTGACACACTGGAACTGTCTGACAGCACTTTCTTGTAACTTAGACGATAAAGCTTATTTTGGAGGTGAAGTTTTTTTTCCCTTGCAAGGGTAAACATTTCATAGGGCAGTGTAGAGAACCCCTTAGCTTCACTGAATGTGTTGTGATTTTTTTGTTATTAGAGAATATTTGATCTTTTTGGAGCTTTTTGACAAACTTTTTCTCTAAAGCAGTGTTTTCCCAAATTCTTCCTCGCATCAACCTGCATGAGGCAAAAAGCACCCCGAAGAAATCACTATATGTATAAAAGCTAGTTAAATATATGAACAGCTTGTCATTGTTATGAGGTGAAAAGTTTCAATGAAAAATATTTTTATGTATTCTAATACCTTTGAAATCCAAAAAATTGAAATCCAAGCTTGATACATAAAGCATTGATTAAGTCCATATTGAGGAAAACAGAATGCAGACAACAGTTTAATCTTTTCAACATTATTCTGTGCACCTGATGAAAGTAGAAGCAAGAACAACATCAGATAAATCCCCTGCCATTAATCCCAAGTGGTTTTCTTATTTTCTCATTAACTGATTTCTGTGCAGCAGGTTAGGAGAAGTGCACTTTATATGTGTTTCTTAATTGCAGAGTTGATGTTAAGTGGGAAAAGGAAAGGAGCATGTTGCAGGCTTTGCTTATCAACCATGCTCATCCAGCTTAAGTCTCCAAAATAAGGTGTCCCTCACTTTCATATACAAAATATCTTCATGCATTCTTCATGAAGATATCCTTGACTTTTCTTTCAATATGGTTTGGATTGTCTCATCCCTTTCATAGGGCTCAGATGGCAAGATGGTATTCAACCATTTCACGTCAGAAAATTTCCTGGCTGGAAGATTTCCATCACTTGCATGTTGACCTAAGATCATCTGACATATTCCCTGCTACCTAGGTTACACTATGTCTTTTTACTAAGTTCCAGCTGAGGGCTGTACTTCTGCATGTTCAGCTATTTTTGAAAAATACATATTCACAGCTCTACTTCTCACATTCAGGACTGGCTGCCTAGATTCTCCCAATCCCTAGACACTACTGGATTACCATAACACTTTTTATGCTTTGCTTAATGCATGCTTTGTTTGTTTGTTTTTAAATATGTGCAATAGCCTGGAGGGTTCTTTCTTACAGTTCACAGTGGAGTTCACACACAGTACATATATGCAAACCCAATGCAGCCAGCCAACAACAAAAAGAGGCAAGCTACAAGATACTACGTAATTTCAAAATAAAATATAACAAGGGATTCCAAAATATTTCAAACAGATTGTCTGAATGTGTGAAATACTCCCCTCTAACTCTTTTTCATTTTGTAATATATTACAGGTCCATCCAAAATACTGCCTTGGACGTAAGAGACAAGCCACCCAAAGACGTGTACAAATGTCACACTGAGCAATTTCATTCTACCCCTTTTAGGGTCTTCACGCTTTCCTGATAAAATGATAAAACAGTCCCAAATAATGCCCTACTTTTATGATGTGGACCATTTGGTATCTCAAAAATGACCAGGCTTACATGAAGAAGGAAGCTACAGAAATATGAGCAAAAGAGAGGAAGTCTGTCATGAGTAGTGCTGGAGGGAGAGGAAAGCAATAGAGAAGCAGTATAGGCTGTGTATTGCAAAAGAAGACTGACTTGGTATTTCAAACAAGATCTAGAGCTGAACATTTTGTCATGTGTTTGCCGTGGTGTCATGCTGACCAGCATGCTGTTGTCTGAGAGGGATCGTGGCTAGGTTTGCAGCTTGACAGCCTGATGCCTTGTTCCTTGGAAGTGGCAGTTCGCTTGAGCTGCCAGCCCAGTAACATTGCCGATAGTCTCTTTGAGAAGCTTGGTAACATGGTCTGGATGAGTACGGATATTTGACCATAGCAAGTCTGGGATTTTATTACAGGAGATTATCTTACTGATTATTCTTGTTTCTCAGCAAGATTCTAGGTTGTGCATCAGTTCCTTGAATCCATGTGTCTGACCTTGGCTCTGTGTCCCAATTCTCATTTCTGCCTCCCTCCCCCCTCAATTAATTAATTTGAACTCCTCCTGATCTTAGATCCTTTTGCATGGCACAGGATTCTTGACCATCAGCCCAACTCCAATTCATTTTTGCTTTGATTTTGCAGCTAGTGCAATCCTCAGCTTCTTTACTTTCATCTCAAACTAAGTGCGATTGTTATCTGCTGTCTCCACCCTCCACATTTCTCCCTCTGAAGTTGCATTCTACAGTCATATAGTACAAAATACATCCCTGAAAAACTGATCTGCTGACTTCAGAGAGCTTTATAATGTGTTAATCCTTCCAAGATTTGCAAATTGCAACAGGGTTTCACGAAAACCTTGAAAATTATGTGAGAATTCATATAAGAAATATCCTTTGTTTTCCTCACAAATGATTTTAGAATTCCATAACTATAAGAAGCAAAAGATGAGGGCATCCAAAGAACATCAGTTACAATATACATACAAAATTTCAAGTGTCTTCTCTACTATTACTGTCAAAATTATTGAGCAGTGATATGCCAATTTAGAGGATTAATCAAAGACTATTTTTCCATGTTCATCAGAAAACTGTAGAAAAAGTTCATGTTGGTTTTTGTTTTTTTTTTTTTTTTCCTTCATTCTGATGGTAATCCCCTTCTGGATACTTCTAAATCATCTCTGCTCAAGCCTGACCTTTAAAATGAAAACCCACATGCCACAAGAACTTCATCCTGGAGGTGACTTTCAGAATCATCTGGCCCTATTCCCCTGCTATCGCAAACTAACAGAAAACATTTTGGTATGAAAGTGGAAGAATAATGGCAAAACAACTTGGTCCCTGTGATTACTGAGAATTCAGTTTTCCCTCTGTTTTGGAAGGAATAAAGGAGGGGTGAGCATACCTAAGGAATCTCAGAAACATCAGACCTAATGATTTTTCTCAAGAACCACTTTTTTAATAATGATTTGAATTATGTGTTGAATATGTGGGTACCATTTCCACACAAAGGAAAGGTGTCAGGCAGTTGCCTTTCCTTATATAGAAACAGGTAACTTTAATTTTAGATTCAGAGGATCTCTTTGAACGTGTTTGGTGTGGTACAGGAAAACGTGCTTTTATCAACTACTAGCATTCTAGCTTTTAAAGAAAGGCAATAAATATACTGGTTTCTGAAGAAATAAAATGTTTTCCTCTTAATCATCCAAAAATAACAACGCAGACTGAAGACATGAACGCACTTGACTCAGACCTTTTTTCTTCCTGATGACTTTTGGTTTTTACAGGTTACTTAATCTGCTACAACCTGAAAAATCAATATCTTCATATTTTACCTTAGCTACCCAGTGCTTTCCTCTATATATCTTCCTGTCAGATAGAAGGCTGAGAAGGTGATAAAGAATCTTGAACTTGGATTAGTATGTTTCACAATGTAGATGTGTTATAAAAAACCACACACTGGGTCAATCCGTCTCCTACTGAGAAGTGAACTGAATTTAATTTTGAATTTGGCAAGATCTGGAGCTGACCAGTGTGGTGGGACAACCTAGCCCATTTTCACATTTTTGTACTTGACTGAAAAAAGATGACCATGTTTATTGAACTTCATTGCAGCTAGATTTATATTTTAGATAATTGAACAGAGATTCAAAAGTAATGGAAAAATAATGATCACAGTATGTAATCCGGCCCGTGTGATTGTGTAAGGGTTTCCTGCATCTTTCCTTTCATCCTCCTACATTACAAAAGCAGTACAATGACCATTGAAGGGAACACATGCCAAAACATCTCCTCAGATTACTCTGTGCTTTTTGTACAGCTGTGCTTTTGTGTACAGTTTTTAGCTGTGTCTGATGATAGCCTAACAATAGTCTGTGTTATGTTTTGAAAATACAAGTACTGTGTCCCAGGGAATATGTATGATTGCCACAATCTCAAGATCAACAAAATGAGATCTGAATGTTTCAACTTACTTAGTTTCAAGTATCTATTGATCATGCTGTAATTTTAATGGATGAGGGAACTTGTGTTGAATGCTAGCGCACCAAATAATAGTGGATATGTGTACCCGAGGAATATCACAGATTATATTGTTATAGTATATTACTATAGCTATGTTGCTATAAATCATATTAAGGACCAAAACACCTATTAATTCTCTACAGAAATAATTATTTAGGTTCACTTCCTATCATTTAGCTCAGCAATGTTCAAGGTGGGGATTGGATATAAATCCAAATTATTTGCTTGTTACTTATTTTACCAGTTTGTATACAATCTACTAGTAGGATTGCTAGGTTATTTCCCAGAAGTGCTTTCCTTCTAATGAACTTCATTTTTGTTCTCATCAGTGCAGTAAATATTCCCTTATTTTGAATAGTGATCAGTGATCTGATTCAAACCATTTTTCATGAAATGTGAGAGCTTTTTCATATCTTCTCTATGTCTTTCTCAGCCTCTGTTATTTAGTAAATACAGACCTCCTCTTAGCAAATTAAGCACTTCTGAATAGTCAGTTTCAACCATAGGAATCACCTTTTCTTCATGGCTATATAAATCTTACACCCAGTTCTCACTGTAGAAGCCTGAAGTAGAGGCCACACATAATATAAAAGTTAAGACATTCACGCTTGGTTATCTTATGCTTGATACTCACTGAAAGAATTGTCAGTGTTCAGCCCTTCCGAAAGCTCGTCATTTTTATTAATTGCCTGACTATTGATTTAGTTTACAATAGATTTAATATAGATTTTAGGTGAGCAAACACCCTGTCACTGCAATGGGTTATCCATACCACCTGGCTTAAAGGTGATATGCCTTCCTGTGGTGGTCTTATATCTTCAGCTTTTGCATTGGCTGAAACTGCCTACGGCTTCAAATTTAAATCTGTAAATCTAGAGGTACCCATGTAAATGTAGTTATTCACAGTACTAATCTGGGCAAACAGCTACTCCTATTTTTCCTTCTGAGGTATTAAGAAAAACTAGCCTTTCTTTATTTTTCAAAATATTCAGTATTTTAATTGAAAACTCTGTGTTATTCCTGTGTTAATCTATAGGTGTTCATAATTAGTATTCAGAACTTATAAAGCAGTTTCATGGCAGCGAGGTGATGGAATAGGATCTGTTCCTTCGCTGGATGACCAGAGATTTATAATAATTGCTAGATGAACTCTATGCATATGATGCCAAATAAAATACTTGTTTGGAATCATCCAGCTCCCATATGCAGCCTCATATCCACAAATAGTCACAAACTGGAACTCAACTGTAGTATTGTTTTGCCCTTTATAATGTCTAGAAATTTGAATTAGGAGTTACCAGAATTACAAATTACAAATATTTCCTCTAGCCTAGAGTACATACACAGATTGATAGCATATTTCAGGATAAAAACACGCTTATATCATTAATCTTAAAAAACTATCTCTGGATCTGGAGAGTTTATTGTTTATTAGAAACTGTTGACTTCTCCAAAAGATTTGTGCATAGGTATATTTGTATATCTGTATAGGTAGCAATCTTGAAAAAACCTACAAGATTTTAATGAGTAATTTTAGAAGCAATGGAGAAAAATAACATTGTAAATATTTTTTAATCCTGTGAATTACAACTATAATCAGTAATTCTAACTCATTTATTGTTTAAAACTTCTTCTTCAAAAAAGATTAAGTATTTTCCTTCCATTTCTAATATATTTTTCATCTCTAGCCTATACTCAAATATCATGGCTTGGCTTTTTTTCTGCATCCCTGAAGTAAAATTAGAATCACCACCTTTGTTCTCAGGCCAAGTGGCTAAGGGCTTTATAGAATCATCCACCACCTGAAAACCTTGAAACATATTTTAAAAAACATTCAGGTTGTATCATAAACCTGCTTTAACAGCTTATTGCTTTGTTAATACTTTTGCAAGAGATTGTTATTCTTATCTAATTTTAGATGCAGCTCCACATTATACAGATGCTGCACTTTTGTTTTCCTCTGAAATGCACGTTTGAGGGCTCTTTGGTTTTCAGTTGCGTTTTATGTAAGGAAAAATGTCTTTTTCCTACCAAGCCACCAACAGGTGCTCCTGTAGAATTGCAGCCAAATGAGGTTCCTGCTGTTTTAAAGGTAGTTTTACAGGCATATTGTACCTTTCATAACACGATAAATTCTTCTAAATGACATTTTTATAGCTCTTTAGTTGGATTCCATATCTATATTTTCATGCATTTAAATTTTGCCCGTATTTTGGTTTTCTGTTTCAATTACAAATGCTTACCACATCAATATAATTTAGGACAGAAAAATATCAAAATGTTAACACCTTTTATCTAATAATCTCAAACTCTTTTGTTTTGTAGCATTAATGAATGCTACTTCAGAGCATTTTTTCTGTTATAGATAATCCTTGTCATTTCAAAGCATTTAGCAGACTGGAAAATAGATGTACAGTAGGATTAAGCAACTTGCCCAAGATTAAACAAGGAGTTGCAAAGCTACCTTTATGCGAGTAGGAGGAGCACAGCTAGATATACTTCCTCTGTGCGTGTAAAGGTAGCAATTTATGCATCAGATGAGTACAGGAATGACAGACAGTGTGATTTTTTGTCTATAGTCTTTAATGGGTATCTGTAAACCACAGGTGGTTGGTAGACAGCAGCCTGGCATCCATGACCTCAGAGTATGTCTACACCACAGGTAGTGGAATGACTGAAGCTTGCATTTGCAAATGTAAATTTCAATTACCTCGCTGGGACACTAAACACCAATATAGCCATGGCAACAAGGAGCTCAGTATGGCTGGTTGTGCAGGTGCTGAGCAGGTTTATAGATGGTGCTGAGCTCTGTCCTGCAGTGTGTACACAGCTGGAAATGTGAGGATTTGACAAAAAACCACTGCATGCATATCTACATTGGAAGCAGTCACTCCCTGGAGTGCAGAGAAGAGGGACCTTTGTGGACTGTGCTCCAGTTCTTAGACCTCCTGCTCTGGGAAGACCCAGAAGCTGCGCCCTTCTAAAACTCCCGCCTGGCTGCAGTGGACTGCAGCAACACTACAACAAAGTGTTGTGGTTTATTAGTACAATTTACCCCCCTCCCTTTTAAATTTAGACATCACCATGGGCAATGTTATCAACATTGCCCAGTGAACAAGTGCTAAATATAGGGGCACTAAGTCAAAATGTGACACTGTGGTGCATAAACATAGATAGAAGTTACTTTTTTGGATTCTTTTGTGGTCTTTCCTTCTACATGTAAATTTTTCTCGTTGAGATCCTCATTGTAATGTTAAAATGGTATTCTTCTTTTGGTTTCAGGAGTATTTGAATCAAGTCTGAAGCTAAGCTAGAATAACTATTATTGCAGTTTCAACAAGAAATGCACTGAGATACAAATAGAAGCACATGGATGGGTGGGTATCCATAATTTTCTTTAGCTGTTATTATGATGTCTGATGTCTGGCAAACTGTAATTGTAGAGGACGCGCTAGTTATTTTGATAGGAGGAATTGCCTTGTTTCTGTTTACATTATGCACCTCTGCAGAGATCCATGGCGCGATATTCTGTTACAGGCTGAAATCAAGATCCAACTTTGAGCCTTTCTTCCTCTATGAAATCCAAATACCTGGGTTTTTGCCATTCATTTGTATCATTGTTCTGAAGAGAGAAATATACAAAAGTAACAAATGTGTTTACACAGGAAGACTTAAAAGAGAATACAGATCATTAGGAAACACTACCTTGTGATTCAGCACATAATTATGATGTTGTCCTATAGAAATGGATGGTGATGGAAGTGAAAAAAAGGAATTTTCCTGCGGCTGTAGGACGAAGTAGTCATGTACTGAAATGAAGATTTCTGGCTTCCAATCACCTGCACTTATTGTCTGGCAGAACTGGCCTAGCTGCAGCACCCATTTGCCTAGGACAGGTATGCAGTCAGGTGGAAATGCATGGTATCCTCTCAAACTCATTGCTTTACACCACTTTCCTGCCTCTAGAGTTTGTGTCTGCTGTTAAAGAAAAAAAAAAAAATCTTTTTGCAAAAGAATATTTCCTCTTAGCAGCATCTGGATACTAATTCTGAATTTACTCCTTATTTTCATGTAAAAAGCAGGCTAGTATGTCTCCCAGTACTTGATCAACAGCAGCTGGAGCAGCTATCAATAGATCAAAAACACATGTAAGAATAATTCTTCTGAAAGGTTTTCATCATTACCTGTCTTAATTTTTGGTTTTTTTAAGAGTTGTTAGCATATTTATCTGTGAGAGACTGCAAGTCAAGTCAATAAAGACATTGAACAACAGTGCAAAACCCAGAGGTTTTCTTGAAAGAAAATTTGAGTTATTTCTGCCTTCTGGTGCTGTAAATGGGATACCTAGGACTAATGGGATGCATGACTAGACACAGGCATTGCCATGGGCAGAATCCGTTATGCAAACCAGGGAGACTTTGCTCCAGAAAGGTAAGAATTCGTGGCATATTGCCAGGAACCCCTTGAGCATTATGCATTGCTAGTGCAGGAGGGTAGAGCTGTGAAAATAAGTTAATTTTTTATCTATGAATCATCAGAATATTCTAATGCTAGTCTAAAGGACTGCATAAATGTTGCACATTTCTTAAATATACAGTGTGTATTATGAGTTGCTCAGTGAATTAAAAACAGACTAAGCTGCTTCAGGCTTTAATATAAATTCTGTTTAAAACTTAAGCCTCAGATGTAGTCAATCTAACTTTATGTATAAGTGAAGTACTTCACAAAGGACCCTCATCACCCTAGGCTGTCCCTCTAATCAGTGCACTTCCGCATGATGAGTGTGATGGCCCAAATTACCTGGAGGAAGTGCTTTCTTCTCTCCACTGACTCTAGAGAGACCCTGTGGAAGCCAAGCATCTCAATTAAATGCCTACTGTTAGATGAGAGCAACTTAAACTTGAATGCACAAAAAATTTGCATATGTCTTGGATGTTCAGTTTATAACTGACTTCCACATCCTCTTCAGACATCTTGTTAAGATGGGGACAGGGTAGACTTCCCATGCCTTTATGTACAGCAAAACTAGATGCCTCCTCAGATTTCACAACAATAATCTATTTTTGCCCTGGAGCCAGTCAGTATCAGGTAATGAAATTCTATATGGTGGAGGCAGATGCCTTTTCCACTTTCACGGTATGATTTAGGACTGATTAAAACTGTGTTACACATGCCTTCTGATGGAGAACTTCACATGGCGTCATCTCCCCATCTTGTGTTTCTCAGGCTTTGCTGTTCTAACATTTTTCTTCCAATACTTGCATTTCCTTGAGGGGAGAATTTGAATCTACTTCTGCTACCAGTCTCTTCCACTCTATCTAGCAGTTTCTGCCTTTGTCTTCAAGACGTCAAAGAACAGCTCAATCTACATCTTATTTTAGGAGGTTTTATTCCATTTTGGATAATTCCTTGATGGACTGTTAGCCAGTGCATGTGGTACCAGCCAGAAGCACACCAACTGATTTTTTTTTAGTTACTTAATTTCAGCACTTTGAGCTCCAGTTCAATGCTAAAATTAGAAATTTAAGGGGCAAGATCTTAACTGGCTGGTTCGGAAACTAAAATAAATATACTCAGCTGGCCCTAGTTAATTTCCAAAATTTGACAAAGTTTCAGGTTTCTTTCTCTTTTAGCTGAAGTAATTTAGTCTTTCCCATGTTCTAGTGCCAACTTTTCCTGATTCTACTCGTTAAACAATGTGTGTGTGTGCATATGCACAGCTGTGTTCTCCTACAGCCAAGAAGCTCCAGCATTGCTTTCCATGTGATCTTTCCTACTTCTTGGGTCATTCTTTGACTACTTGTACCAAACTTCACTCTGCTTCTGTTGGAAGCACTCCTGAACATACATACACGTGCACTGAAAACACTGCCACAAACATACTCAGAGTTCAGTAAGAACAAGAGGCAAGCCAGGATGGGGTGTGTAATTCCACAGAAATGTCAACAATGATACACAGTTTGTGGACAAAAAGCTATAATATCATGCAACCTGTCTTTTGTTCAACAAAATCCTACTCTGTGCTCTGTGTTCCTCTTGGAGACTTGGATATCTTTAGAGAAATGCTGATGGTACCCTTACTGCCGTAATTTTCCCGAAGCTTAGACCAAGTTTGTTTTAATGTGAAGAATGAACATTTTTTCAGCTAATTGTTGATTCACTAGAATTATTTTGTCATCCTTCACTGAAACTCTGATACAGGTTACTGAGCAGTGAAAAGGAAATAAGAATTATGGCATTAGCCTTAATTTTGTTTAGATTCAAGAAACTGTCTTCCACTGGAAATTAGAGAAAAATAGGAAATATATCATAACCTGGATAATTTCAGGAGTCTGTTTCAATTAAATTGATTAAAAGCAGAGTGTAGTGTGTTGGAGTTCATCTACATAAACCTTGATCTGATAATCATGGTATATTTTTTTTCTGTTAAATTCAGTGTTTATAAATAAGAAATTATTCCTGTCATGTAATTGAAGTTTAGAAAAAAGCACATCACTTTCTACTGAATTAATCTTGCCAAGGTTTTTATTTTTATTCCTAGAAACCCAGTTTCTAGGGTCTCTAACAAAATTAGAAAATTTTCGTTATTATATTCTGTAACAGAAGTGGCAATGAAAGGCAACAGAGAAGGAGGAGAAATTAAGTGCATTTAAATAGCTTCTTCCATTAAAGTATGTCCTATTTACTGTAGAGGCAATCACAGGCCAGGAGCTTCCCAAGGCAAACAGATATTTGAACCCAAACATAAGAAACTCATAGGCATATGTAAATGGGATAAACTCTGGTTAGACTTGCAACAAAGTCCTGATCCAGACTTGTCTTACCATTTGTGTTAAAACACCTGAGCACATTGTTCAGCTGTAATACAGGGCTACATAAAATACTCATTTACACTAAGTTAATGTTTATATAATCATTAGAGATCAAGTCCCAGCCCGTCTTCTAGCCATCAACAGAGGCATAAAGGGGCAAAAGGCACTTCCTTTGTCCTGAGTAAATAAATCTTCCCAGAATGCAGAGGAACCATGGAGGTTAGTCCTGGAAATAACTAAGCAATACGGAAAGTAAAATACAATTATACCAATGCACACTTGATAAGTGCCCAGACAGTATGATGATAGGTAGAAAATATGAACCTAAACAGAGTGTGAATATACATGTAGTATCATTAAAATGTAATGAATTTAGTAAATAATGTAACATATCCTCCATTTTTAATCATGTAGTAAAATTCTGAGTAAATAAATTTGAATAAAGCATACTCTTTTGGCTCTGTGATTAATCAATATACTCAGTTTTGTATCAGTATTATACAATATATATGGTACAATATTCATAGCTGAAATGAAATCAAATGTCTTTGGATCTACTCTTTTGCTTAGGTATACCATAGCAAAACGCTCATATAAGGTAGGAAGACAACTGATTCTAGAGAACAGCTCAACACCTTTCAAAGGATCCTTAGATAAGGGAAATTAAATGTCATGGTATGGAGGAATATAGTGCAGAAACACTGAATAAGGAGAAATCCTTATTTACCTTTATCTGTATAAATTTTGAATATTTGCCAGGACCTGACTCTTGGGAGCTAAGTACTCTCTCCCCAGCTAAAATAACATGCTTCAGACCTGATCCAGGCCTGACTGAAAATAGCTGCTATTGAATTTGTATAGAACTTGTAAATAAGGTACATGTTGAAATGAAGGTGAATACAGTGATTACTCTTTCTTTATTCATTGACTGCCAATCTTTGCACCTCTCACAGATGTAGTTATTTGCACTTTGCAGTGGATAACAGTCTGTCAAACAAACCTCAAAATCAGGATTCCCGCTTCTTTTCCCCTAGTAAAAACATAAGGAGGACTTTTGAAAGCAGTGGGAATGGGGTTTGAGCATCCAATGTCAGAGAGTGGTTCCTGTCTGAAGGAACCGAAACGGAAAGTGCTGCTTACTGAATGGCCTGCTTGCCACTTAATAAGTCTTGATGGAATATCATAATTCTGGTAACACTAAAGGAATTTAAGTGTACACCAACAGGAGGATAAGCTTGCTGTCTTTTAATAGAAGGAAGAATTGATTGTGGCCCAGGAAGGCAAAAGTGCCTATCATAATTGCCTCTCCTGTTATGTATCTCTCCAATGTGACTAAGCAACCTAATTAAATTATCCAAGTCAGATAAGCCAACAGCTGACAAGGTACTTGCCTCAGCTTTTAATGGTGAAACTAATCACCGTGCAAACAGCAGATTTGATTTGTGATTTGGTTGATGATTAGGAGTATTGGCGGTATTTGGATGACCTGGCAACAGCTCACAGTTTGAGAAGAACTGAAGGGGTCTGTCCTTTAGCTATGTCTAGGCAGTACAAAGGAGAAGAATTGAAAAAGATAAGCATTTTCCTGAGCTCTCCTGCAGCAATTAGTGGGTATAGATCTTAGAAGATCTTACAAAAGAAAATAGTTATAAAGCCTCAGTTTGATTTTTATTCTGCGTGAAATATTTTCCGGTAAAAATAAGAGGAAATATTTTCACTGGAAAAATTAAAAAAAAAGAGGGAGAAAGAGGAAAAAAAGCCTGCACTTTATAATGATCTTATGGAATTATTTGGGGCAGTTATTTTGCCTAGTCGCAATGTTACTTCTGGGTTTTGTTTTGTTTTTTAAAAAAA
>VYZV01038511.1:0-16149 GCA_013401275.1 Pandion haliaetus | reverse complement strand
AGCTTTATTTTCAATAGTAGAAAGTTTATGAGGAATGAAAGTTTACCTGTTGTAGCTCTTTATTTTCTTTCTTTTCAAACATTCAACAGTCACCATCATGATGTTGATAGTTAACTAAAGATCTGCTGGTTTGGATCAAGATTTTTGATGTTACATTGTAACTTTTAAGTAATTCCTGGAGTTTGTTACAGATGCTTGCCTCATTAGCACAGATTTACTGGAATATATTGAAATGTGTTGCCAGTGCTAAGATATTACTAAAGAATCATTCAAACCTAAAAGGGGGTGTATGCAAGGAAGAGTTCAAAATTTCTGCCTATAATAGCTGAGATTTCCTTTTGAAGGACAGTAATAGTTCCTAGAAGTTAAGAAAAATACATTTTATTGTACAAGTGGATGTTGATATTAGGCAGAGTCATAGCACATAAACCCATGGAAACAAGCTCTTATATGACTTTGAAAATACAATAGATATAAAACTGGGAACTTGCAATCAGGTATCTTAAAGATCCCAGAGTTGTTTCTGGAAGAGATAGTGCGAAGACTGTCCTTTTCAGTGTAGTTCTGAGTCAAAAAGTTTTGAACACTTGTAGGTCCATTTTTTGCTTCATGTTTCCAGCTTTGCCTTACCTGTGGAAACCATGCACATTAACTAATATGGATAACATGATGTAAACTGTTGAAGAAGAATATAAATGGAATCCAGACTTTTGCAAAGTTGACATTAATAGGATCCTATTGTTTAATCTTTTTTGGCGTAGCATATGAAGAGTCAGCCATGTTGTCAGGTTCAGGCACATATGGATCAATGGCCAAATGCTGATGTGTGTAGGAAAAAGAGGTAGAGGCAATTAAAGACAACTTCTTTTCATGTATAGCATACCTCGTGTTTTTAATACGATATCAGTTGGTGTGTTGGACAAGGTAAACACTGTCAAGTTTTCTTTGCCCATTTTAACAGTCTTTGGCTCCAGAAAAAAATCTGATTGGATTTTATTGATCCTGAGGATTTCTTCACTATTCTGGGAGAAGACAGGGATCCAGTTTCTTTGTTTTATACAGACATACAGAAAGGACTCTGATTTCACTCAAAGACTTCACCAAAGCAAACCTGCCCCATTTGGTGCCAAAGGCCCTTGCAGTGAGAATGGCCTATGGGGCATCCAGTGTTCCTCTAGTTCAGAAAAGATAGGTGAGAATCAGGAATGTGTTTCTATCAATCAAATCTGCGTGAATGACCATGCAAAATGGCAGTTAACTGGCACTTGAACAAAGATGTGCGCTGAAGTATTGAAGGAGGCATTCAGTCTTTACCAAGCAGACTGTCTTCCAGGTCTTCATGTAGAGAGACTATACTACCTCTTTTTTGTTATGCTTTGAGACATGAGTTAAAATAACAGAATCTATTTCTGAATATATACCATCCTTCATATTAGCTGATTTAATACCTCAACTTTTGGTGATGTTAACATGTAGATAAGAAGTAAGAACAGCTACCAGTGAAGTGAGGTTGACAACACACATTCATTTTCCAAACAGCTCTATTGATTGAAAAGTCAGTTCTCATCAGCTCTTTGCTGTGTCCTTTTTGCTAGAATAGCAGATCCAAAGTGGATGCTCTTCAGCCCTTTCCAGAAATGGCTGCTGGATTAATTTACAAGGCAATGAAAGTTGTTATAAATCAGTCCTGCTGAAATAGATTATGGAAGGTGCATGGCATCTCTTGTGGTAACTGCCTCTTGTTACACAGTGAAAACATGTTGCAGGGAGAGCATCTTCTGACAGCACCCACTATAAAGATCTCTCTCTGTGTCCTTCATCTCTGCGTACATGTGGCTGATGTATCTCAGTCCTGATCAAATGTTTCAGTCAGCAAAAGAAACTATTGAGTTTATTGAGTATAGTGTATAACATTGCTCTGAAGAAAAAAATTGTGGTAAAATATGATATGGTTTATAAAAAGAAAAGTAAGTTTCTGCACAGTAGAAAGTTACTGGCCAAAGTACATTCAGTTGCCTAAACATAAGTGACTAGTCCTATTTTAAGAGATGTGGGCTATTTGACCTCACTGCTGCTCCAAAGTGCACAGTTCTGTGAGTTCTGTATCTTATCTGTCAGCCCCAAATACCTGAAATACTTTAGGGCATCTCACATGACACCAGATGTTAAGCAATTGAACCCCACCTCATTGTAGGTTTTTCTGTTGAATGCATTTATCAATCTAAAGTTTATTTAACCTTGAATGAAACAACCTATTCAACTCCTAATTTTTTCTTTTTTTGTAATCGATATCTTGCATGGAAAATATTGCATCTATTAATAGAACAGGTAATGCATCAATGTTTATGAATTCCATGCACAGGCTGATTAATACATTTAGCATGTTTACAAAAAGCTGACGAAAGGAAGGGAAGATAATAAATGTCTGATGAAAATGCTCAGCTGCAACAATCAGTATGATTATTTCAACTTCATTTGATTATTATTTTTCTTCATATGCTTAGTACCCAAATACCCAAATAATTTAAGTGCAGAATTTCTGATTAATAAGGGAAATATTTAAAATAGCTTAAATGATATTCTTTTCTTGCCTCTTATGCAAGGAAGGAAGGAAGGAAGAAACAAAGGTCATCTGAAAGAACAATTTTTTTCTTTCAGGGAAACTTATAATGTGGCAAGACATTTGAACTTTGAGAGAAAAGAGAGAACTGAAAACTGTTTGGATGAAGAAAAAAATCATACACTGTGTCAACTGTGTAGAAAATTAATATCTGCACTCAATACCTTTGTCATTAACAGTGCAGATCTAGAGGTAGATGGATCTCTTGGCTGGATTTTGCCTAATACGTTCTGCTGTGGTGAAAAAGCTTTAGAAAATAACATGTGTATTTGACCTATACTTTATGTTCTCCTTTTTTATTACAATCTTAAGGCCCTCAAGGTTTGCTTTGCAGCTGTATGTACCTGTATGTTTTTATTTGTGTTCATGGTCTCATTAAAGTCAAGGCATAATTTGGCTTCAGAAAAGCCACTGAAATGGGTGATGTTGCACCTTAAATTGTTATGATTGCAGTCTAATATAAGCTCAGAGAAAACAACAGGGATTATAGCTTTCATTTTCTAATCAAAGACATTTGACACATCTGGTGCTGATTATTATATCAGCAAATATAATTATATTTTCTTAAAGTTAAGTGAAAAACAGTACCAGAATTATAATGCCAGTCATAAAAATGTACTTTTCCATTTTCTTAATGAAAGTCACCTTGTACTGCATAAGAATAGGAGTAAACTACCAATTGATACTTTGAGTTGTTTCTACTAAAAAGAGACTCATTATGTAAAATCATCTGCTGGGAACTGCATAATACAGTGGCTGCACTTAAAATGTTACTCCTGAACTGAGAGATTTTACTGTTTTGAGAAATATTTCCTCAATTCTCTCAACTTGCCAAGGCCCAAATGTGGAGCAGAATGTGTAATAAAAAATGAAAATGAGAGATATAAAACAATTACAAGCACAAGAAACATAAAACACTGAGAATCACTAGTTTTGTACAAATAACTCCATTCCTACCACGTTAGTTTCATGAATCTTTATTTCTGCTGTGAAGAATTCTCTATGGTGAATGTTAAGGGACAACAAATTGACCAAGACCAGAATAATTTTGAGAATGCAATGAGGGATGTGGTATATATGTGATACTTTTTCTTCAAGTTGGGAAAAAAATAAAAGATACAACTAGTTTGAAAAAAAAAAATTCTCTCATTTCCCTCAGATTTGTTCCAAAGACATGACAGTCTAGCCTCCTTTCATGGCTAAATAAGATAAATGCTGGGCAGCTAATAAAAGGCTCCACTGTTTGAAGACAAAGCTCAGTCTAAATAATGCACTACTATGTATCAGTCACAGAAAATTCTTTTAATTTGACAGTATCATTTTAGAGATAAAGATTATTCAGAACTTCTGCATGTGCCCACATTCTTGGCTCTGAAGGGTGAGCACAGTGCTACAAGTAAAAGATATCTAACCAGAAAGTACCACATTAATGCAATATATTATAAACCTATCTAGAGAGTTATTGAAGAACCATACTGTGGAGGCTGTGAAACGTATGCTACTCTAATTAGATTTGTCAAATATTCAAGCTTTACTTGAATGGTTTGAAAGTACTGTCAAGTGCACAGGCTAGAGAGTAACTCAGAGCAGTGAGAGGCAGGTGAGAGCCAGGATAAAGCAGCTGCAGCATGGCTTACATGCAAGCAGGTTGCTCAGATCTACTAACAGAATCAGATGACCAGGCTGGTTTGCTTTTCACTTCCATCACAATCCAGTGAGGAGGCACATGTGCTGTACTGCAGGGACCTACTCATTTTTCAGGAGACAGACTTTCCACATCAGCTGTTCATCCATTGTAGGGCAGGACTAATGCTGTTTGCATTTCAGTCCAGGCAGAAATGGTAAATCTAACTTTGCCAGTAACTTGGGGAGAGTTTGCTGCCCTCAAGATGTCTCCACAACACCATAAACATTCTAGTTTAGAAATTTGTCACTAAAGACCAAAAAAACAGTCTGGTTGGTATAAAGTTTTCTTTGACTTTGAAATGGTGTTGAAGGAACAGGGAAATGAATTCTTTAAGTAGGAAATGAAGCATGCACTTATCAATAGTTGATCACTCCATTATAGGAAAGGGAAATTATTTTACTCAAGGAAATAAGGTGCTGTTGTCATGAAAATTTGTGTTTTCGATAACTATTTCACTTGTCTAAAAGGAGAGCACTAGACCATGTACCCTGAGTTACTGTGCCCATTGTGTGAAGTAAATGCATCCTCATTGGATGTAATGCTGTAAATGTATGAAAGAATAGAAACAGAGAAGAAAATATCTTCAACTTTACAAGCATGAAAGATCCCAATTTGGATGTTCAAGATAACAGTTTATGAAGCCTAAAAAGCTAAGTGAGTAAGGAAATAATGTGGCATGGCTGCATGAACACCTCAAATAACTTGCAGGAAACGTCCTTAATTACTAGTGCTGAAGAGAGACAGTTACAACACAAGGATTTTGGCATTCTTTCATTTTAATGTAGAAGAATTTTGGCTGTTGGTATTTTTTGCCTTGATTTTAATTATATAATGGTTTTGTGGCCATATAACTTTTCTTTTTTTTTTTTTTTTTAGTAATCTTAATACCTGTTTGAGCTGTCCAAAGTACTTCTCAACGGTTCTGTTTTCTCCTTTTCGCTCTATGGAGATACATATATATACACATACTTTCATATGCATATGTATGTATGGATACAGATATGTATGCCCATACATACACACATATAGGTTTTTTTACTGGAACACAGATGTTGTATAAAACTTTGAAAGTGTGTTTGTATTATCACAAAGGAAAAAGCTTCTAAGTTGATTGATGTGCAAGATACAGAGAAAATAGCAGGACATGTTGTGAGTAGGCACAATGTATCCTTACACATATGTTTAGGCAAACAGTAAATACCAGAACAGCTTGCAATAGCTGTAAGAAAACCTCAGTACTTCAACTCCTAAACTTCCTTCACATGTAGCCTTTTACTGTGGCCCGTGCATGCTGTGTCGTAACTTTAACCTCCAACAATACAAAGTCAGCAAGAGTCAGCCCTTAATTTTAATAGTATACTTTATGTTACATATTCATAAATATTATTTACTCACCAATTGGAGACCATTTTCACTTGTTAAACAGAAAAGAATTCTAGAGAACTGCAATACTGCTGATGATGGAGTTCATTGATGCCTTGATCCTCATGCTGATGTTCAGTTAATGAAGTCTTACAAGCATTTCATGCACCAAAGACTGCTGTTCATGCTCTTCAGGTTTCTTATGACATCTTACCACTTCACTGATTTACAGAAAATCAGTTTGTCAAGCCCTCCATCCATATGCAGTTGTTAGCATCCAATATATATTCAGCTTGCTGGGTTAGAATGTACTCCTCCACACCCTTTTTGGGGGAATCTGTATCCTGTATCATCATTTTAGATTCCTTACTTGGGCTTATAATATAATATAAAATTACGTTACATATTGGTCTATCAGTAGGAAATACTGCTATATAGTTATTCTTTCTTCTGATTTGCATCATGCCATGAAAAGAAAAACGGATGTCATCCTTATTTCCCTTTCTTTGCATCCTCCTCATGAACATCAAAACACCTTGCCAAAGGTGCTGCAATAGGAAAGAGTATAGAAAATCTTTTAGTTCTTGAAGCCTTAAAGTGAGTGGATTAAGTGAGTTTTCCCTTGCCACCTCATTATCATCACAACCCCTTTTAGACTCTGTCTGTCAGCTACTTATGATGTGCATAGGTTGCCCTACGCTGGAGCCAGTCCTATCTTCTAACGTAGCATTAGGTTTAATTTTATCAGATGTTTGGGATTTCAGATCTCTCTTTGATCTCTAAAACAACTTTTTTTGAAGAGATGATAAAGCTAATGAATTGCAAATCACCTTTGATGTTCTGAGATTTTAGTACAGGTATTAGGGAGGATAACACAATACTCCACAGGAAGTTGAAGCTTTTCGAAAACCACTGTAAAGCTTCTTATTAAGGATACTGTTCCAGAGAAGACCTAATTGTCTGGGAAACTAGTGCTTACATTCAGTTGCTCTTGGAAATGGTATGAAGAGAGTTATTTCTAACATTACAATGTTTCTATCATGAAAGTATACTTCTGGGCCCTGAGGACACTGCAGGACCTACTCTCCCTGTCCCCAGGGCTCTCCAAATCCTGCCCACGGCTCAGGACCCCATTTCAGCCCTCTGGGGACATCGGTCCCTGCCCCAGCAATGCTGCAGCAGGGCTTGTCTGCAGCTCCCTGCAGCCCTGCCCTGCCTAGCCATGGACCCCGCTGAGCGAGGCCCGCTCATGGGCCCACATCCCCTCCTGGCCTTGGCCTGTCCCTATCCCCAGGGAGGTGTCCGATGCCCGGGGCTGGGGCTGCCCTGGTGCCCTCTGCCTGCCCTGCTCCTGTCTAGGGTAGTTGGATGGGGCCCAACCCTTGTGGCACCCCGACAATATTTTTTCATTGGCTTTGAAATTTATCAGTCAGTCAACTTTTTCGATCAACAGCTGAAAAGGGTATGGGGGAAGTATGGAAAAGCAGAGGTAACACATCCAAGGGGAGAGGAGAAGACATTTCTAATTCTTCCATTGTAGCCAGGCCTAGAAAAATATCTTGGAAAAATGAATATTAAAACCTGAGGTTTCTGCAGGAAGAGGACACTGTGAGGCATGGAGGGAGCTCTGCAGAGATCTTTTGGAAGGAAATCGGCTGTTCTGTTGTACAGCAGGTGGCTTTACCTCAGAAATCTTTTAGACATGTTAACACAACACTTTACTGATCCACTATATACTGTTTCCACAGACTGCTTTCTGAATTACCTTTTCTTTACAGTGTTTCTCCAGTTCAGTTGTGCTTTATCCTCAGTTACTTTACTGTCATTTGTAAAGCTTGGACTGATTGTATCGATGCTTGTCTTAATGAAACTTAGGATGGTCCCAGAGTATTTCCTTTTTTTTCCTTTGGTGACACGGTAATGCCTTCGTGCCTTCATCATTATCTTGAAACAAAATTTAAATCATCTAACTAGAACACAGAACAGTACCTTGGCAAATTTGGCATTTCCTGGTTTGGTGTTCAAGACTTCAACTTGTTTTTTTGTATTCAGGTTGAATTTCACACCGCATTTTATATTAACCCAATGATTTCTTTTCCAGTTTTTAATTATGTGTGTTCTAGATCAGTCCAAGCATTGTTAAGATTAATCTTTACAAAGAAATGTATATTTTGTTCTCACTTTTAGTTTTCAGTCTTCATTATTTTTTCTTAGAATGAGAAAAGTAGTTCTTGAGTGCTTACACCTGTTTGTTAATCCATAGAAAATAAAATATTCTTAGAGCCCGTCAAAAGCAATACAGAGACACACCTGGCTTTTTAGAGGTCTTTGATAGTAGTCCTGTGTTATTCTCCCCTTAAATGCATTTAGACTCACAGCCATAGGTCCCCAAATAGCATTTCATTCTTGCACATCAAACACTGTGATGTTCAGACCAAACTAACAAAAGGTGAACACCTGAGGTGAGACACATCTGTCCATGCAGACTCAGACTGTTAATCTCCCTGCCATCTCTTGTGTCCCTGGGGCATCAGCCACCTCTAAGGCAGAGCTCAAAGGGAGCCTGTGATGAACATTTTTCAGCCAACCTGGCTGCTATAAATTAATTTGCATGTTCTAAGGACTCCACATCTCTCAGCAGTAGCTGTTGGTATTGGAGAAATGGAAAGTGGAAGCAGGAGGCTTGATGAGCAGATTGGCCAACTCCATCATCACTATGAGTGCTTTACATATGCACTTAACAACTTCAGTGGCTCTGCAGAGAGCCACAGGAAAAGGATGTCCAGCTTGGGAGAACAAAGCACTGTCTACAAATATCTAATGAGCTCATATGTGGTTGCTCACATGATAGGAGATCATGTTGTTCCTCAGCAATCCTTTAGCCATTGAGGTTTTGACTCTGTCCAATTCAGAGGTGCAAAAAATATCTCTTCAAAAGCTCTGATTTGTCTTGCAAGAGTAGAAACAAGAGAGAGAGAGAGCTCTAGAGCTGACACAACTCCAGGAAGGACAGGAAACAGCTTCACAAGGAAGCACTGGCCCCTCAGAGAAGGTAGCATCCTCTACAGTGCAAACGGCAAATCCTGTCCAATGGTCAACATCTGTTTCCCCTGACTGCAAAGGGGACATGGTCATAGTAGAGACCAGTATCTATTTTCTTTCCTGGTACTTCCCCTGTGCGCTATATTTCTTAAAGACAAACAGGTCAGGTGGACTGCTGTAGATGGGCAGAGATTGCTTCTCCCATAGGAGCAACCAAGCATACAAAGGTGAAAGACCATTCCAGTGGTGCTCTAGAAGAGATGCACTCCTGTTATGGGTTTGTGTGGCGCGGTTTTCTTTGGTAGTGGGGGAGGGAGCTGCAGAGGTGGCTCCTGTAAGAAGCTGCTAGAAGCTCCTCCGGCTCCAAAAAGTCAGACCCAACTCTGGCGCAGACAGGGAGTGACTGTGAGAGCGCCTCTGGGAGAAGAGATTGAAGAAGGGGAACCGGCAGTGTGGGGGGTTGGGGAACGTGAGAGGAACACCTCTGCCGATACTGAGGTCACTGAAGAAGGAGGGGGAGAAAGGGCGCCTGAGGAGGCTGATGGCCCTGCAGCCCGTGGGGAGACGGCAGGCTGTCCCCCTGCAGCCCACGGAGGTCCATGGTGGAGCGGAGGCTCCNTCTGATGTTTGGTTTTCCTTCCTAATACCCTTGTGTGTTTGATTTGATTTGTAGTAAATTAAGTTGATTTTGTTTCTTCCCCAAGTTGAGCCTGTCTTTTGCCCTTGACCATAATTGGGGAGTGATCCCTCCCAGTCCTTGTCTCGACCCACGAGCCTGCCTTTGGATTTTCTCCTCATCCCACCGTGGCCAGGGGAGGGGGTGGTGGGTGAGTGAGCGGCTTCGTGGTGCTTTGTTACCAGCTGGACTGGAACCAAAACCACGAGAACTCCCTTCACCAGAGGGATTTTGTGGGGTTTGGTGCCTCTCAGAAAGCTACTCAGCAGACTGAAATTGCTCACAGAAGCAAAGACATGCCTTCCCTGACACAGTGAATTGGTTATAAAACATTCTTATTTCTATTCCATGTGACACAGTAATTTTGGAATTTCTCTGTTTAAAAAGTTAAATGTTCTATTTATATTTCAATCAGTCCAGTCTCTCTCTTTTTTTTTTTTTTTTTAAGTTTAAAGGCTTCTTGCTCTTTTGGAGTGTTTTTTGAGGTTTGTCCAGTTTTGGTTTTTTTGTATGAAAAGTCCTGGAAATATCTACCTCAAAGCTTTGACTGACTAAAAATCCTGTCAAAGCTACCAAGGCAGAAGAGGAGCTGTGACCCCAGTGCAAGACTACTGGGAATGAGCCTGGCTGATTTCTGCCCTTTTCTTTGAAATGGTGGTGGTACAGGAGGGGACAGCTTCCACTGGATCAGAACCAAAGGATAGGTGCTATACACTTCTTGACACATCCTTCCCAGAGAAATTTCCAGAGCAAAAAGAACCTTTAAAAATAAATTCCAATTTTGCACCATTTATTTTCCTGCCTTTTCTATTTTTGTAATATGTCCCTTGTTTTCTCCTAATATTGCCCGCCAGTCTCATGCTTCGGATGTCTATGCATAAGTCACCTTTTCTTAGGTATGTGAACAGCTACTCAGTCAGTGTCTTCTGCCTCTGGTAAGCCTAGTGGGCCAGTGGGCTATTTCTTCTTATATTCCTGCACTTTATACTGTTGGGAAAACTAGATTTTAGGACTGTTTGAAGTTAGTTATCCCTATTGACCATCCCTGTCATAATGGTGAAAGTCTCAGTGGGACACCTCACTTTCACTAACGTCTGCTTCTTCCTCCTGGTTATGTGTTTGCACCTTTTGCTTGTCTGGACCTTTGAGAGTGTTAGATTTTAAGAGAGGTATATATTTTGGAGAATGCAGAAGGGTAACTGACTTTCCAGGAGGACCTAGAGGATTCCTAGACTGAAAGGTTCTGCTATTGGAGTTTGAGATCTCCAGAGGCCTGATGTCTTAGAGGTACCTGCATTAAGTCTGACTGAAGGACTAATTTGCAGGTGTCTGCAGGAACTTGTCAGAAATAAGGAGTGAGTGTGAAGGGAAATGATTGCAGTCTCTTGTGAAGAGAAGAGAGGAAATTATTTTCAGTTAGCATTCAGAAATGCAGAGGAGGCACCTAGGGGAGTATGTATGTGGAGGAGGACAGGTGGGACACACTCTATCTGCTGAATCCAGGGAATTTTGAACAGTGGTTGCAAAAGCAGAGGAGTCAGCTGTTGGATGATTCATTTTGGCTGAAGGGAGCTGGTACATGCCTGGTGCTGGGAACAGGTCCTGGAAACTTGTCAAGGGTATTGATAAATCCTGCATTACTGTTACAGGTGGCCATCAAATTCATGGGATAGATCATCTGTCAGCTGACACTGTACAGCATCCCATTAACTATCCACAGCCTTCTAGAAATTCTGTCTTTTCAGACGAATTCATGTCTGGTTCAGCTCTCAGTTTACTGCTCTGTGGGGAAAATGCTGTCCATCTCTGTTCCATTGCAGACTACCTTCACGAACCTGCACAGGCTCTGGTTTGTGTGAACTGGCTGCCCACGCATGGAGAGCAGTTAGTGGGTGTTCAAGAGATATGTTTACGTGTTTTGCATGGTTTCTGCACAAACAAAGACATACAAAAGTAATAGTAACGTGAAGTTTTGGATTTGGGCCAGTGTTTCTTACTGCTGGCTTCATCCATAGCATCTGAGAAGCTGAAGCATTGTCAGAGGGATGTGGTTTCTAGGACAAGGTAGCCTCTGCCTAACCATGGCCCTGCATATCTACCTATGAAAAGCCATGTACTTTAACGGCCACATGCCCCGGTGTCTAAGTCAGGCACTCCAGACACCAGTCTTGAGTCTCCCCTCCTTCCCAAATGCTCCTGGCTCCTCCCTGATCTCTGCTCTCTGCCTATGCTCCAGCTTTCTCCTGCATCTCCAGAGTTGCTGGCTCTCTATTCTACTGTCCTTGTCCCCCATCCTGATAATCTAGCCTCATCTTAACACTTGTTGTAATCTTAATAGCTATTGGAAAACAAACTGGAGACTCAATAACTCTCTAAAGGTAAGGACAAGTGGCAGGTGAGCACTATTCTATCTGGGATCCTCAGGCTGGGTTTTACTGAGTGGCCATGGGTTTGCCTCATTTATTTGGGCAAGGAATTAGGCTTGTGACATAATTCTGATGTAGCATTGAAACAGGGTTTGGATAAAATTTCAGAAAGTGAAGACCTATGTATCTGTGGGAGAAGTAGTTTAAAGAGCTTGCGAGATGAATAGAGAAGACCTAGCTCCTAAACCTGCCTAGGCAAGTGAATTAGGGAGATGAAGCTGACCAATACTGTTTAAAATTATATAGGTTCTTAGGCAGTTTGTGGAAGATGTATGTCTCTGAACACTAGATCTGTTCATTGAATATATACATAATGACTGATTAAGTCAATTGATTAATTTGATTGTAACCAGATTCTATAGTCTCTTTAGACATTGAGAGTATTTTCTCCAAATTGTATGCGGTCTCTTGGTAATTAATGGAAAGTTACTTTTACGAGGAAATATATGACACAACTGATGATTTTTTTTTCTCTCCCTGAGGCTCTGAAAGAGTCTAACCTCCACCTCCTCCACAAATGGAACAAAGGAACAGACAACTAACTTTTCCTACCAAAAAGATAAATGCAAGTTCTATCAAGGTAAAAAGAGTTCTCTTACGTTTGGTTCCTAATGTATAATGAAAGTATGTTTTGGGTTTTTTTTTTAAAAAAAAGAAAGAAAAGAGACAAAAGCAAACAGACTTAAGACATTGGGTAGGTTTTGATTCCTTTTTTTTTCCTTTAGGTTTCCTTAGCTGAGCCAAACTGGTTGAATAATTAAACTAAATGGTATTGTCTTAATGCTGAAGTGTTACATAATGTTCCTCCTCGTTAATGAGTTTAAAATATTAAATTTCCTGGAGTTGAATGATATAAGTTCACACCTTTAGCCACGTCCCTGCATCCTCTATTGCATGTTCAGCAATGTCTCCTAACCTTTTAAGCCAGGAAATCAGGCAGTGAGTGGAAGTTCCTTTATTCTCTCCAATCAAATCAATTTGGCTGTAATTCTGGTTATTGCAAGATCTTAGTGCATTACAGACCTGCTTCTAGGCTCAGCCATGTTGCCACAGGCTGCCTACACTCTCATTTAGGACAGGTGACTTGGCAGTCATGATATTTTTCTAGTCACACCAAGCCAGGAGACTGAGACTACGACCAACGCATCACACATATCCCATTAGAACCTCAAAGAGCCAATGTACAATATTGTCTGCAAATAAAGCTGCTTATAACTACCAAACTGTCAAAGTGTCAAAACTCTCTCCAGCTCCTGTTGAACTAAGTCTGTATTTTAGATTTATCAGAACTGGCTTATCTGCAAGCACAGTCTGTACCTGGAGATTTTACCCACTCAGCCGGAGGTAATTATATTTAGTGGAAAGAATAATGTTTGGAACAGCACTCTACAAGTGCTTTATTTTCATACATTTCAGCTCTTTGATCTTATTGTTTAGTCCTTGAAATCAAACAATGAGAAGCTTGAGAGGCCAAGTCAAAACAAATCGGTGATGACAGAATATTTGTGTCTGTCAGTGTACACAGGTGAGATGGAAAATCAGAAAGCTGAGAACTTGAAGAGACAAGTAAAGTTTATGGAATAAAAGGTACTTTCAGAGTCTACAGTCGCTGTCGTTAGAAAGTTGTGAAGACCTGATTCGTTATCAGCTTGGAAATTAGAGGAAAAACAAGGTGATGATGTTTTCCTATTTAATAGCCAGTGAAAGTGTTAGGCATAAATGATTATGTTGCTATGCAAAAGGCTGCATAGTTTAGCCTTGTGCTAAAATTTCTGTGACCATCATTTATACTCAAAATTTTTACAGTATCTTTTCTTCTGTCTTTTCATCTATTTGTTTGCTCATCCACTATTTTGCCTGGTTTTGCCAAATGTATCTTGCAGTTATTCCCTAATGACCAATGTAATGATTTATACATCTATATAGACAGAGATCTGTCTCTTGCCTTTAAAAAGATGATTTGCTGAAAGAAGGGATTCTCTTATCTAAGTAATTGCCAAAAAATTTTTTATTCGAACTCCATTTGCATTGCACTGATCTGAATCTGATTTTCTGTTTGGGTTTACTACTTCACCCAGAGTGGTGAGATTGTGACTCCTCAAACATGAGAAGGCAGTTTAAACTATTAATGAACTAACTCTTGTTTCTCAACATACAACTTCAGCACTTATTTAGGGATGATCAAAACCACACCTGAATTTATTTTAGATAGAGACCTTTTGTATATATTTGCTACCTTAAAAAAAAAAAAAAAAATGTAGCATTTGAAGTCTGCCAGCTGATGATGCTTGAATGACTGTGTGTTATGCAACAAAACACCAAGTATGCAGTGCATATACAATTATCTGATAGTCTGTAACAAAACACTATTCTTTTGGTGAACTTAAAAAATTGCATTGCAAAAATACATTGCCATTGAAGTGACATTCAGGTGTATCACATGACTTCAAAGACAAGTCTAACTGGAGGATATATTTGACTGTACAGTCAGGAAGAACAGATATGGTAAAATAAACAAGTCTTGTCACATTACATTTTCCACAAATAAATCACAGTAATGAAGGCTTGTCTTTCCTGTTCTCGCACCCAGGAAAAGGTTCACTTGGAGAGGTAGTCACCAACAGTGAATACCTAAATAAATATATAAATGCATAAACATTTTCTTTTTGATCTGTGTAAGATCAAGGGGATTTTCCATACCTGCTATAGCTACTTTCACTTTTAATAAAACTCTATCTTACTCACTGTTGTGGTGGAAAGAGTAAATGTTCAGGACATGATTTCAGCTAATAGGCTTAGAAAGTGTTCTGCTTCTCTGATAAAATAAGAGTTCGATGATGCTACTCATTTTGTACTTATGCAGCAGTAGGTAAGCTCTACAAGAGTTGGTAAGATATCTTTGCTCTAAGCTGACAGATATGAGTTTTATGGTCACATGTTTTCCCCTGTATTTAAAATACAGTCTGCAGTAAGACATTAATATGACTTGCATTGTGTTCCTTCTATTTTTGAGTTGCAAAACCGTTTGCATTTTATTTGAAAAGCTGATTGTCAGGGTGCAGTTTAGCCACAAATGTACTGCAGTTGACCTAATTCTGCTCTCACATCAGTGTTAAACCATTGCAAAAAAAAAAAAAAAATAGTTTCAATATTTTAAGTGGTTTTTCTTAGATAGTATTTCTATTCATGAAGATCAGCGCATGTCATATCAGTTAATAAGTCAAAGATCTCTGATCAAATGCAATCCATGAGATAACCTGACCCCTTATTTTCTGCAAGACCCAATTTGAACATGCTTCTAGTTTTTGACAGACATCTCTAAATTCAGTTGAGGTAGGGACTTGGCACAAGATTTACTATATAAAATGGGTTAATCCCGGGCAACTACTCTAATTTTCTGTAGATGGCATGGTGCCTCTTCCCTGTGGTCACGCACCATACCAACAGAAGTAGCTGTCCCTCACCTTCCAGCCATGAGCACAGCCCAAGGAGATGGGAGTCAAAGTTAAGGGAGATATTCTGGATTAGAGGTATAATGGTTTTAGGGAGATTAAAAACAGTAAAAAATTACTTCCCCACATTAGTAAATATACTTGCTCGTCTGCTTTTCTGGACTTAGTCTCTCAGAAATATTTTTTGTTCTTTAAAAAAAATAAAGTAATTGAAAAATGTACTACTATTGGATTCTTTCATTGTAGTCATTTCCTCATTTTGGCCTAATCAGGATGAGAATAAAAGGTGTACATCTCATTTTTGCAGGCTGACAAAACAAAGTGCAGTGATAGATTCCAGAAGAGCTGCACATATTTGAAGTTGCCAAGAATACTTTTTTTATCAGTAATCATGTTTTTCTCCTTTTTCTTTTTTTTTGTGTTTGTTTTTAATTTTGAGATGGATTATGCACTTTGTGAGGTTGTTTAAATGGAAGAAGATAAAGCTGAATTATTTACTTAATAAAAAGCACCATTTCTGAGTACTCAGCTATTATTTGGTTGACATTACTCTCTCCTTGAATAGAGCTCTGGAAACTACAGAACCTGCAAATATTTTCTGATTTCTGTTGCTGCTTATCTATACTAATGGTCAGCATCCTGGATGATGGTTTAAAAATAAGCATCTTTACAGCTTGTGCAAATTGTAGTTTATTCAATGTTTGAAGAAGTGACCTTAAATTCAAATGGAAGTGATCTACTTTACTAGAAGACATAAAGAAAGAAAGATCGGTGAATAACAGTGCATCAATATACAAGTCACAGATCAGTACTCCCCAAGAGGAAGACCATTATAGTGAGCAGCAAAAAAAGTAATGTTAGATCTGAGCAGAGCAACTGCAGTC
>VYZV01038510.1:2881-17776 GCA_013401275.1 Pandion haliaetus | reverse complement strand
CCGATTCAACAAGGCTTTTAGATACAGTTACCAGCCCACTTAAAAAAATAACTATTGTCTTTTCACTACATCAACCAATACACTCTAACAGAATCAACAGATATGACAGGAAATACTGCATGTTCTAATTTTGATTTTACTAGTTTCCTTATTTAGTATAAACACTAAATACAGCTGTGTTTTTAAAATGGAACTTGGAGTGGAGTTTTTAGCTCTGAGCAGTAATATTTGTTTTTCTCAACCTATTAAAGCGACTTGGAACAAATATATACCTCTACCTTCATGCAAAAACCTAAATGATTATTTAATGTAATTATAAAGAGAACAGACTGAGAACCACATGACTGTCTTAGGCAATGATTTTAAAAAATCATTTTGTTCCATCATTTGCAAATAATTTTCCACAATTTATTACATAATTTGTTATTAAAGCCTTTTCCAGAGGAACTATCAGACTCATAAATTATTTAATGGTAACTCTGTGTTGAACATGTTTCATGCCACTTCATACTACTGGTATATTTTTGTCTAGAAATAATAACTCAACCCTTCTTTGACAATCAGAGTGAATCACACAGAGCTTTTTAATCAACTAAAAGATGGGTAAAGCTAGAAAGAGAACTTAAACTACATCCAGAACCTATAAAAACAGAGAATCACCATAATATCACTCTTCATTTTGTTTCACTTTGAGCTGTACATATCAATCATGTATTCAAAACAAAAAAATGAGGAAAATTTTAAAAACCAAGGTTAATATGTAAGCCCAAGCAGCTGCATCATTCTTTTAACTATTTACCAGATTTTTCTTGAACCAGGCTACATTTAAAGCTTAGATGTGAAGGAAAAAATACTATTCCTAGGGGGTACAGAGAACCCAGTAACTTTCTTCTTCATGCTTAATAATCTTGTATGTGAGGGACCAATCTAATTTGTGGAAACGAATTGTACCTTAGGGATATGTTATTTCAACCCAAACTGAATATATTATTCATTCCAAAAAGTAGCAATAAAGATTACATAAGATGTAATTCATTATTTTTCTAAATGTTCCATGATTCCACTGGGAGGTGAGACTTAAATAGCTTACAGGAAGCCTACCTTAATTAGGTTGCTTTTCAAATCAAATATAATATAATTTTAACATAAAAATGTCACTCAAGGGAAGTATTCCATTTACAAGGATGATTAATGAATTTAAAGGGGAAAAAATAGATCTATGGGTAATATAACATGTGAAGGAATCTGAGAGAGGGAAAGATGCACACGTAGATGGACATGTACAAATATGCAACTAGCTATGAGCTATATACAGATATCCATCTCATATTCATGCATGCCTACACACACTCACAGAGAAAGGCAATTTGTTACCAGAGCAACCACGGTCAGTTGGTTTTTTGTCCTCCATCAGAACTGGTTTGCATTTTTGTTAACTCATTTTAGCTACTAGAAGCTCAGAAGAATTTATTGTATAAACAAATTAATTTAAGCTTAGTACTTATGTCAACATTTGTAAGACTGTTTTTTCCAGCATGATGATGAAAAAAGAAGAAAATTAAAATATTTTTCAGAGATTTACAAACAGTTCATTGTAAGACACTGAAGTTATAATTGAGGTACTTCGCCTCAGTGGTGCTATTAAAATATTGATGTGTATGCCATAGAAATAGTCATTGCCTTTTCTGTGTATAGAGAAATGATTCAGTTTCTCAGATCCCAGAATGCAGCAATTTCCATAAATATTGACTTTTAATGAGGATCGTGGTCAATGATTTAATTTGTGGACTGCAATTCCACTATAATTTAAGAAGTAACAATAAAAGCTGAAATTCAGGAGCTTTAATTCTCAATGTATCCCTTTCTAAAGACACTAAGTACTAAGTTTTATAAGCCTTTAAATGAAGTACTTAATAGTACTCCACTATTACCATGCACTTGCAACACTCCAGGTACCCAGCCACAGTTGAATTTTCTGCAATTAGGCAGCAAAATTTGAAACTTCCAGCCTTACCTTTCCTACATCCTAGTTAACACAGTAGAACACATACTCTAGGAAAATTTAGGCATTCAAGGTTTTAAACGTCTAGGTAACCATGGTCCTTGACTGGAAGATGCTCTATATAATCCACTCACAATTCCTTTTTCTTATCAGGCAAGAAGCTCATTAAAATGAAGAGGTATTTTTGACCAAACAGTGAGTGAGGGAAGCAAAAGCTATGATTTTATCACTTTTTTCCTATCTTTTTTCTTTTGCTGTGAAAAGGTGTAGAAGCTTGTAAGTCAAATCAAACATGAATACAGCATTCTGTGATATGGCCACTCACATCTTCTGTACAAGAAACAGGTCCATCCTGTAAGTCTGGTTTATACTTAAAAAAACCCAGACTAATATATTTTATTAATTAAATCCTGTTCATCAGAGACACTTTCCCAGTAAATAAAAATCATATTTCCTCCAGAGAAATAGCATATAAGAAATGGTTAGGGGCTACAAACAGTATTTTTCCTTATAAATGGCAATGGGGATTTTGTAATATGATTTCACATACAACTCAGATATTTTAACATATGATGTTAAGAAGTGCTTCACTAGATCTGTGAAAAAAATGTTATTAGTTTTTTGGCTTGGTGAGAGACTACAATTTTTAATCAATTCTGGGTCAATCTTTTTCTAGTTTGCTTAGAGCAAACAACAGATGTTGTTTTGAGTCAAATGAAACTTTGTTTTTAGCTATATATTTTAACATTAAAATCTGTTATTTAGTTTTAGGCAGCTTTCTAGATGAAATGTTATTTCAAAATTTTTAAAAAGGGCTTTATATATGTTTCTTTTCAAATTTTAAAGTGTCTTTCTGGAATTTTAGTTTACTTTTTTTATAGATAAAGCAATGTACTTGCCAAATAAAAAAACAAATCACAACTTTGTGTCAGTCTATATGGATCTGCAGACCCAAGTCACCCTGGACATTTCACCCAGCTGCAGGTGTCCCTCTGTTTCCTTGCCCACAGAAGGTGACTGCTACTCACTGCCAATGAATGAAGCATGTCAAACAGCAATCTTTCTATATTCTCAAAAAGATGAGGCTGTAGTAATAAGCAATTCTGAAACCTTGAGAGGCTTAGAAATAACCAGGACTCTCTTGTTAATGAACAAAAAAACGATTAATCTGTTCCACATCACAATTTGTAAAGCAAATAGGTAGAGTGATGGATTGTCATGCACAAGCATCATATACCCAAATACTGATTACATGCTTTATAGTATAATGTTGTCTATGTGTATTACTATGCAGATTTAAAATAAATTACAACCGTTGTTATGTTTCATATTTGATGTACTTAATTATATTTGACAGATGCCAATCTTGTTTATTTTTTGATATTTTCTTCTTATATCACATCTTCCCTGAGTCTATTTTTAGCCTTCTCTGAACTATTTGCTAAGCTGTCCTTTTCTCTATGGAAACCATCAAAATGTTAAGGACTGATGCATTTTGGACACATCCCAGTCATCCCACAGTAACAGCCCCTGACATCCTCCTCCAGCAGGGCTTTCAGCACGTATGAAAGATCCTTTACTATAGATGAGAAGAGCTGGGGAAAAGAATAACCTCTCAAAGCCCATCATGAGCACCTTTACCATTTGGATACACAGATCTGCATATTCATCAATCAGCTCTTCCTCTTGGGCACTGATTGACTTTATGACCTGAGGAATTAAAACAGCTTTTGATACCAACACAGAAAGTTTTACAGCAACCATCTGACCTCTTGTGTTGATAATAGGAAACTAATCAGCTACTGGCTGAAGGAAATTAAAGGTATTGCTTCTTTACACACTGATGATGATGTCCTCTGAGCTAAGAGGAACACACCTCTCAAATGTAATCATGACTTTACTGCTAGTTATTCCACACACAGCCACTTCAACTCCACGTGTTCTAGGAGAACACTTCTTTGTCCCAGCTGCGCAGTTCCCACCTGGTGCCCTAGAGCTGGCTCCTCAACCTGGAATATTCTCACAGGTTTATAGGCCATCTTCTCCAGGTCAATGAACTGCCTCCCAACCTGTCTGTCAGGGTCATAGCACATGCAAGATGCTTTGTGTAGGCATGAGGTTATGACCCTTTGGCTGTAGGGTCACTGCAGTATGAGTGCACATCTCTACCTATGGAACTCAGAAAGTCTATAGGGAACAGGACTTTCAGGGGGCAAGGGAAGAAGAGGGGTGGTGGATAACAGTGGCCTCTTCCTCTCCAGGGGACAACAAAAACATTGTTCAAATGAGATTATAAAAACGTACAAGTAAATCACTGTCTGACCATGTCTTGCAGCAGTCCCAGACCTCCCACCACCTTCACAAGCTCTTCATGCTGAGTAAGGGTGACAACATCCGTACTAGCTGCTTCCAAGACAACCTCAAGGGACTTACAAGGTCTTGAGGGAAGGGGGTAGATCGATATACCAATTTGCAAAGCTCTTTTTGTTCTGAATATCTCTCTGCTACATTTGGGAGTGTAGGGGACTTAGTGATCTCCAGTTCTGTGTTCTTATTGTTAACCAGCAAGTGGTTGGGTTTTTTTTTTCAAGCTGGCTTACTAACAACACGACTATTTGAAATTAAATATGGAGGTTTATATTTTCCATATTCAGATGGATCATTTCAGATTCAGCTATGGTCACTACAGTTTAGGTAAGTGGGGGTCACCAAAGAATGGGAGAGCAAAAAAAAGAATTTCTGGAAGAAATATTTTCCAAAGGAAAGGAGAGATTTCAGTTGTCATTTTTTATTTCCTATGATTTTACAGGCTGCTCTTTGATTTTCTGTGCAAGAAACAGTCTGCCTGTCTTATCTGTAAAAGAAGATAAGGGCACATCACATCATAGTATTTTGAACCAACTCTTAGCCTTAGACTCTGCTCTAAGGTCTCATTATTCCCAGAGGATATAGATAGAAATGTCTGTCTCGGGGGGTACAATTTTTTTTCCTTCAAATTATATGACAAGTCTTTAAGAGAAGTTATTTGTCCATTATGCTACAATATGTCTAGAAATGGTATCCATCATGACTGAGGAAAAATCATTCATTTTCAGACCTGTCAGTCTGAGCAGACAAAATAGGTAGGCTTCTCAGCATGGAAAAATAGAGGCAGCTCATCCTCCATTAAAGTTTAGCACCGTCAAGGGACCTCTGACATCCAGTAAGTTAGTTCTTCCTTCCTAGCAGTTACTTTTACTTTTTAACAGGAAGTTCAGGCTTAGAGTTGGAGTACAGCTATTTTAACTCTGATAGGAGAGAGGTGAGAAAATGGAAAAGCTCAAGTGCATACTCAACCTATACCTCAGCTGTGCATGAAAACAAGCTGATAGTTACGCACTCACAGTTTATCCCTTGTTTGTCATATCCCAGGGAAAATGAAGCAGTAAATGGTGAGTACAAAAATTCATAATTGAGGCTAATGAAACAGTGTTAGGTAGGTGCAGCAAAATCATGCATTTTGGAAAGTGTAGAGATTTGTCATAAAATGTGATGATGGTGTTACCTGCTTCTTGGACAGAAGTCTTACATCATACTCCAGCAGCTCATAGAAACTGCACCACTATCAGGAAGCAAGTTATGATAGTAAAAGCTACATTAATCCATTTTGTAATATAAATTTTTACATGCATACTTTGATCAGATTACTTAATTAAAACATTTTTTTAAAATTTTAAAATAAAATATAAGAAAATTCTCCAGTTTTTAATGAGAAATCTAGTTGCACAGCTTAGTTAGAAATAGAAATTGTGTTAACATCAGTTAATGGGTAACCCTTACTCCCCTCCACCCCCAAAAAGCATAGCTTTATGCAGCAAAAGAGAAACGATCTTGGGGATATCAGACATCTTTTCCTTCTAAGATGTTTGTTTCTATGGATGACTTGGACCACGCTGAGCACAGGATCTGAACATTAAACTTCCATGACCCTCCCTCTAACGCCACTTGGAAATCTATGCCAAAGAAGTCCAAATGAAAGCTGTAACAGGACAATATGCCAAAGGAGTGAATGCTGCATATGCTACATAATTTTATCTCATAGTCAACTTCTTCTCAGAATCATGGTGTTTTTAAGCATCCATTTGTAGATCATTCCATATATAACAAGAAGATAGGAAACAAATACTCAAGTCCTTAATCCTAACCCTTCATGGCTTGGACTGGGTATTTATTACAATTTCTCACCCAGTACCACAAGACCACAGTTCTGGCAAAGGAATTCCCTATTAACAATGGTTCGATTCCACAGTATGGGTAACTTATAATAAAACCCCAAATAATGAAAAGCATTAGCCAAACCTGAGGGTTAGTTCTTCCAACTTATAGCACCAGACACATAATGCTTCATGCTTCACTTGTTACAGGGACGAAATAATTCTGACCAAAAGGTGGACTGCAATTCATAAATACCGTCTCTTTAATTTAGCTTATCCTTATAGTACTGGACATTTGAAAACCCCCAACAAAAACAACAAAAAAAAGAAGGCTTGAATTAAAGCATCTTTATCACACAAAAACATGTACATCAAAACAAATTGCATGTGTAATTGTATTTTGATCATGTTCTTATTATCTATTATAAATCTTGTGTCTGAGTATAAATATTGTACAATTACTTTCTACATTGGGCATAATTGTTTTGGTCTTAAATGTTATTCATTCTAAGAGAAAAATACAGTAGATAATACTATATAACAAAGGAAACATTTATGAGTAATAATGCTGTTCAATAAACCTATTTTCATGTTCCCATTTAATAACTACAGAGCTACTGTAATGGTTATGTTATGTGTGTGGCCAAAATTATGTGGCAATTGCTAATATAATGATATGTCTATGGTAACTACGCAATTCCTGAAAAGTGAGTCAGATATTCTAAGTAAAAAATGCTATGTATCACCTGTCTGTAGCCAAATATTAAATTAGTAATATTTCAGTTGGAAAAAAAAACATTATTAGGCTTTTATACCACAGTAGGTGGTATCCAGTTCACCTAATATTAGCCACCAGAAAGTAAGGAGTATAGGCTAATTCTAAAATATCAATTTATTGCACCATCAATTACCAGAAGACAATTAATACCTTCTTAAAATAGGTGGGCTGAATTCTCCGCTAGAAAACACATTCACTGATGTTGTCGTGGTTTAACCCCAGCCAGCAACTAAGCACCATGCAGCTGCTCACTCACTTCCACCCCCCACCCAGGGGGATGGGGCAGAAAATGGGGAAAAGAAGTAAAACTCGTGGGTTGAGATAAGAACAGTTTAATAGACCAGAAAAGAAGAAACTAATAATGATAATAATAACGCCAATAAAATGACAACAGTAATAATAAAAGGATTGGAATGTACAAGTGATGCACAATGCAATTGCTCACCAGCCGCCAATTGATGCCCGGTTAGTCCCCGAGTGGTGATATCCCCTGCCTCCACTCCCCCACTTTATATACTGAACATGACATCACATGGTATGGAATACCCCTTTGGCCTCTTTGGGTCAGCTGTCCTGGCTGTGTTCCCTCCCAACTTCTTGTGCCCCTCCAGCCTTCTTGCTGGCTGGGCATGAGAAGCCAAAATATCCCTGACTTTAGACGAAATGCTACTCAGCAACAACCGAAAACATCAGTGTGTTATCAACATTGTTCTCATACCGAACTCAAAACCACAGCACTATACCAGCTACTAGGAAGACAATTAACTCTATCCCAGCTGAAACCAGGACAACTGACTACAGCTTACCTCCAGATGACTTCTGTAGACAAGTCACCTAGCTGAAACACAGGTATTAGCTAAATATTCTCAGACAGGCTTTTAGACTTTTGATGTCAACCACCTGTACATCATTGACTTCCCTCTAACAAACAGCAATTTCTATTACTCAAAAATTCTGAATTCTCAGAAAAATACTCTGAAACACGCTGACAGAATAGAAAAAAAGTCTAGCAGATCACTGATACCCAATACCTCCCCAATGGCAGGACATTTTTTGAGTGAGATACACAGGTGATCCAGCTGGTGAGCCCTACCACACACTGAAGAAGAAAGGAATAATCCCCAAATTGGAAAATCAGCCTTGTGTTGCTGAGCTTAAGAAGCTTTATATATTTATTTTACCAAAGAGAAAGCTGAAGAAAGGCTTACTCTACCCTGAGCAGGAGGGACAAGTATATCAGTCAAGCTGAGCAGCAATTCTAATATGTCCTTGCAGCACCCACAGTTTATCAACCTATCTTTATTCGGAAAAAAACCCCAATGTTTCAGAAAGGAGAAAAGAATCTAGCAAGTCATGGTAAAGCAATATTCCTATGGAAGGGAAAACAAATATTAATTTCTGATTGGTCAGATGACTAAATGAGGCTCTGAAGCATGAGACTAATAAATGTTACATTTTTGGGAAACTAAGTGATAGAACAGTATTTAGAGCAAAAAGAATGTGTCACCAAATGCCCCAGAAAGATGCAGTAGACCACCTGAAAGATTAAGAATGATTCCTCAGTACACGTACACTGAATATTTCTTCTGAAAAGCTGAATTAAATCATATACATCTTAGAAAACTCTTCCAACTCACATCAAAGATTCTGAATGACAAGAAGTTGCATCTTTGCATCTTCTGCCAGACTGCTAGGAAATCATATCCTAATTAGGCAATGAATTTCTCTAACCTCAGTTAACAGTCTTCAGATAGAAGGATCGTAGTGCTTCACACTATTAAATGCATCCATGCATAAGCACTTCTAAAGAGAAAGCAAGTCTTCTCTCAACTTCCTCTTCGATAAGGCCACTCTTTGCAACATAAGACTTGAGACTCCGAATTCTGGATACATTTTGTGAGTTTCCTTTATTCCCACTTGATTACTTTAATATTACTTTTGAACTGTGGTAGTTTTAGCACAGCCAGGAAAAAAAGCAAAATCTTTTCATTACCTAAATTTTCTTTTTTTTTTTTTTCTTTAGATTGTTAATTTTTGGGGGGTATTTCTTGAGTTAACTCTGAAGTGAATTTCTATAGTATATCTATTCATAATGACCATTAAAACCCCTTTTAAATTTACTGTATATATTTTTACACAAGAGCTCCAACTTTGTAAGCACAGCGTGTGGTCTTCATTTTGAAATGCATATCATTATGCATATCAGTATTCAATTGTGACCATTTAATTAAGTGCTCCAGGTCATTCTTAAGACCAGATGTACTGGAAGAAAGGAGGAAGAAATTAATGGAGTTGTAACTTCTGCCCTGAGGGAGGATGGGCTGATGCAGTGAATATGCTCCACTTGCATGGCTGCTGTTGAGCAGCATCTTCAATCAGGTCATCAACTGAATCCATACCTTGCTCTGCATTAGTATCCCATCCTTCCCAGAATTTCTTACCACAGAAATGTTGTATCATTTGCGAACTTCACATATATGACTACACATACTGTCTATATGTCTCCAGCAAATATTAATTGCTCAGTAACAGCCAGTACTTTCTTTTCCTCCCATTAGCAACTTAAAAGTGTCTTCTATTAGGGAGTAACTTTTAAACTTAATCTGAAAAAAGCCCCTGTTGTTCCATGTAATGAAAGCTTTCAATCACAAAGAAACTGGAGAAATCCAGATATTATGATACTGACTGACTGTTTTGAAGCGGTCTGCAAGCCTGTCAGAACAGAAAAATACAGAAAGGAAAGTTTGAAAAGACCAGTTCCACAAAACTAGACAACTAATGTAAGAATCAGCATTGCAATAATTAGTAATCTTTAAAGTCCCAACTCAATTGTTCCTTTATTTTACTTAGAATCAATATCAATCTAGTTGATATATAATTCCCAGGTCATCATTTTCACCTTATCCAGTACTGGGGCAATTTTATAACCTCAGTCTTTTGTGCAACCCTTGTTTTCTTGTTAATGTTGATATTAATTGTGGTTCAGGACAACACAGTTAGTTCTTCTATGACTCCAGGATTTATGTCACCTAGCCTACATGATTACCATGGTATACTTTTAGTAAATGTTTCTTCTTATCTTTCCCAGTTATAGCCGACAACCTTTCTATTTCAAAAGGGCTGGAAACAGCTTCTTTATTTCAAATCCTGGCATAGCTGTTATTCCCTACATAGGTTTTACAATGCTATTTTTAACCCAAACACTCCTTATTTTGAAAAACTATCCTTTTTACTCACTCTATTCACTATTGATACCCCTGTTCTACTTTTTCTCCCCCTTAGTAATTGCATGAACCTTTTAAATAGTAACTTGTATTTACTACCTTTTTCCTGTTTTTATATCCCTTATCCTGTTTTATTGCTGCTCTCCTGTCTCCTTTTAACCTAGATGACTGCCTTGCACACTGTAGCTTTATTTAGAAAACAATGTAGGGAATAAAACATCTATGCTAAATTTAATTACTTCCAATCTATGTGGTTTTCATTATAGTTAGTATTATATATCTTTGTATCTATTGGAGCAAACATTCCTACTGCTTTCAAAAGTCAGGATTACTGATACTTTTGTTGATTAAGATAATTCAGCCCTCAGTGGCCTGGCTGGCACACAATCAATACAACTTTGCTCACAATGCCCAGTTTGGTGGCTAACCAGACTCAGGCTCTTCCAAACAAGTGAAATTATATGATACCACATATGGCTTCATAGCTGCAGGACTTGCTTTGCACTATCTGTGGATTTGCTTGATCCTGCTGTAGCTACTTGCTTAAGTATGGGCCTGCAGTTTTTAGTTTAATTCTTAAAAAATGTATTTCTTAATAAAGTAACAGAGATTAAACGTATTGGAAAGAGTGATTTTCATGGAAAAACAAAATGCATCCCATTTAAGTGACAAGTCAGTATGCTGCAAAAATAAATAAGACTAAAGATAATACTAGGGGCAAAAAAGGATATTTTGCCAGTGGTGAGCCAGTCTCTTGAAAAGAAAAATCACTAGGAAAGTATCTGTCCATTAATCTGGTTTCTATTCCCATCTGTGCAAGATATAGCTATGTATGAGTGGAAGGAAAGGCTGCAAGAGCATTTCAGCACTCTGAGTTCCTGAACTCCCTTTCCCCTTCTTTTTCAGCTGCAGTTTCTAGCAAAGGTTCGTGTCCTCAGCGCATTCTGCTTCCTGGTCCAAGTTCACCTGTTTTTAAGTGGTGCTAGAGAGAATAAACGTATAGCAGAACAGCAGCTGAGGCAGGATTGGAGGGAGCAGGCTGTAAGATCCTTGAGGGAAGAGAAGCTTCACAATTGTTAAATTGTTTTTCTCTGTACAACGGAAGAGATAAGACTTGGTTTTATCTGAATGCTCTCTGGACCAATTGTTTTTGCTCTCACTGTCCTTACAATACCTTTACACATCTTTGAAGTCAGATACTTAAAGAGTCTTAGCAACTTTCTGCCATTTGAAAGATGAATGGCTTTGGGGAAGCTACAAAATATTATTTAAGGGCAGAATTTAACCTGCATTGTTTTGACATGTGGTTACCATGAGCTTTATGGTGCACTGACCTTTCAACAAATCCAAGGTTCAATTACATAAAATTACAGGTAGCTTACTAACCACATTTACATATTCTGCATGGTTTCCATTGAACTGGAAAAAAAAAAAAAGTAGGTATATATAAATAGACTTGAATTTCTTTAATGTGAACATCATAGTTTCATTCTTATTTCACTGCAAAGCTTTGTACCAGACATTAAGATATCTTCATCCATGCTCAGCCAAAATGATCGCCCCCAAAATAAAGGAAGATAAATTGTATATGACTATTATCTCTCTCCTCCTTTGCTTGGTTTAAGAGAGATTATTTTCACAAGCTCTACAATTTATTTTTCTTGGGAAGAGAGTAGAAAAGATGCAGTAAGGAAGTCCTTATTATATGGAATCTCTAGCCAGGGATTCCCATATTGTAAAAGTACTCTGAAATTCAGTTCTTTATAAATCAGAGTATCAGACATTTCTAATTCTTGTTTGGATTAGACCTGAGTAGCTTTTCTGTCCTTCCAATACTTAATGTTGTATAAGATTTATTAAAGTCACTATTGGAAGTATTTCAATTTGAACACAAAGTCTCTTAATAATAATTATCTGATACAACATATGAATAATGAATATGAATATGATGCCACTTGATACTCTTTTTGCTTTGTTACTTTAGAAGCTATTTAAGTATGATGTAAGTCTTGAAATAATCATACAGTAATGCTTAGGTAACAGGTTCTTATATATAAGAAGGCAAAAAGAATCTGCTCCTCAAAGATTAGTTTGCTGAGAGTTAATTGTGTTTCAGTGACTGCTGTGCAACATAGGAATATCTAAATTAATTTTAACCCTGTGTTGTGGTTTAACTTCAGCCAGCAACTAACCACAACACAGCCGCTCACTCACTTCCCCCCACACCCAATGGGACGGGGGAGAAAATGAGGAAAAGAAGTAAAACTTGTGAGTTGAGATAAGAACAGTTTAATAGACCAGAAAAGAAGAAACTAATAATGATAATGATAACGCCAATAAAATGACAACAGTAATAATAAAAGGATTAGAATATACAAGTGGTGCACAATGCAATTGCTCACCAGCCACCAACTGATGCCCGGTTAGTCCCCGAGCGGCGATCCCCCCCCAGGTTCAGAAATGTCACCTGGTATGGAATAGTCTGTTGGCCAGATTGGGTCAGCTGCCCTGACTGTGTTCCCTCCCAACTTCTTGTGCCCCTCCAGCCTTCTTGCTGGCTGGGCATGAGAAGCCGAAAAATCCCTGACTCTAGACGAAATGCTACTCAGCAACAACCAAAAACATCAGTGTGTTATCAACATTGTTCTCATGCCGAACTCAAAACCACAGCACTATACCAGCTACTAGGAAGACAATTAACTCTATCCCAGCTGAAACCAGGACACATTTGAAAGTATTTGCTGCCCAAATTTTCTGTTACTATAATTTCCATTTCACTAGAGCTTTTTTTATGTGGCTAATGAATACACATTCAGTATGGCCCCTGAGAAAAATTCTTCTTCAGGTTACAACAGAACTGTTAGAGAAACACTACACCAACCCTATTCCCCAAACTAGCTAACAGGAACATGGTGGGAGTGTATCACTCTGGCTAATTAGAGTTTAGCTTAGAGGCTTGTAGTCTTTGAGGGTTCTTTCTTACCCGAGGCCACAATGACCTCTGAAACACATCAAAAATGGAAGCAAAAAATGTTTTTGAGCCATCTTTTTGCTGTCAGCTGAAGGACAGACTGGATGAGAATGGCCGTTGAGCATTTGTGGTTTTCTACTGAATATAAACTCACTGTGTACCCTCATAAGTCTATTTCTCCATTCTTTGCTTGCCCAGTCAGTATATGAAAGGCCTGAAAGCAGTCTTGTTTCTCCAGAGTTTTTGTCAGGGCTGCTCTCTTTAAAGCTTTTCAGAATGAGGCTGTGATGGATGGAGACTTGAGTAAAAGCCAAAAGGCATTTAGAAGGAAATGGTCTATGGAAAGAGAGTCCTCAGGCCTGGGGTAACTGAAAGAGTAAGGTGGTTTTGACAACCGCAAGGGAAGTAAAAGGGAGAAAACTCAAAAAGCGCTAGAGTGGATCCTTAGGCTGCTGCTTTTTGTTGTTGTTTTCCATTTTTCCTGAAGAACTGGACTGGCAGAAAGGAGTCAGGGGGTCCTGCTAGGCTAAAAGTTAAGAAATTAATCTCTGAGCTTTACTGGGTGTTTTCCTCTCTACTCTTCCCAGTACACTGATTCCAACAGCTCGAAACCTGGATCAAGCCTATTTGAACCCTCTGTAAAGCTGAAATTTATTTCACTGTATGCTCTGCATATGGTAACATCTCTACTTCAATGTCTATCTCAAAACAGTTGATGGTTTACATTAAAAGCGTATTGGTCAAACAAAATGCTTTGCAGGATTAAACTTTATTAAACTAGCTATAAAAATGAAGTCTTACAAAAAATAAATAATATGTCATATGAAATTCAGCAACTGTGCATCCGAACAAATCTTTAACACTCAAGGAAACTCGCAAATCTACTTCAAACATTTACTTAACAAGGTGACAAATACATTTAACATAGCATACAAATATATCTCTATTTATCATTGCTGCATTTCTTTCTTGTGAATATTTAACCTTTGCACATTCACAGCCTATTCAATTCATGTTTTCTAAAAGTATGATGAAAATGAAATAACATTCAAATATACCAATTACAAAAGCACAACCACCACTCACCAGGAAATTGTACTTTTCTACAGTCAATCTAGATGCAGAATTACATTTATTTTGTGAATTTTAATCATATCCATGGACTGTTTCAGGACAGGTAAATTGTTTTTTACAAAGAACTCACTATTTAGCAAAAAAATGTTTGTCCCATTCCAAGTCTTCATGGAGGTATAGGAGATACTCGCATGGTCTTTCACTCACCTGACTAAAGTGCTTAAGTTAGAAAGCTGGTCACACACTACACTATATATCTAAAAGTAGAAGGAGGATGTTCTCTGGAAGAGTCCAATTCAAAGCACCTAAGTTAAATTCTTATTCTGAATTGCCCTCTGGAGAAATCTGTCTCTCTCGTCATGAATTTCATTGGAGGCTTAAGGAGATTAGTTTCTAGTTTAGGCACCAAAAGCTCCTGAAGTTAGATAGTGCGACTATCTCTTTATGTACCAAATAGGCTGAACTGAACACATTGAACCACGCTTTCTCTTCGTCTACAAATGTGGAGTTAATGAGCTGTAATAAATGTCCAGTTTTCAAATTAAATTAAGTCACTATTAATTTTTTCATAAAATGACAGTCTATGGATAAAAAAAAGAAAAGGAGAAGAGGAAGAGAAGAGAAGAGGAAGAGAAGAGAAGAGAAGAGAAGAG
>VYZV01038509.1:1214-37846 GCA_013401275.1 Pandion haliaetus | reverse complement strand
AGGTCCAAATTTTATATGAACTTTCTCTGCAGTTCATTAGAAAAAATGTGGTCTCCTCCCACCCTCACTTCCCTTATGTATTCACAGTGTCACTAAATTTTAAATTTTCCAGGTCCATGCTTATAAACTTTTATAGTAATGCAATACATAGATATTACTGAAGCCATGTGAACTAAGGGTTGCATGCATGCAGTCACATTAATCCTGTGCTTACTTTATTCATCGCTTATTCTGTTGTTTGGCTAGAATTATGCTAAGTTATGAACTAAACTAAACCAAAATATAGCTATCAACGGTGATGAACAACTGTAGATAGAGCACGTCATAGTATTTACTGGAATCTACAGACAAGTCCCAAGAAGACTGGAAATAAAATTACTTCAGAGACCTTCCACTCACTGCTTTATATCATGCTAAACTGGCCTACTGCTTTTGTGCAGATTCAGTTGAAAATCTCCTTCACAGTTTTCAACCCAGGTACTAGAGTGCGGGAGATTACAGCTGTGCTTAAGAAGTATTCAACACAGCTCAAGGTTGAGGTTCAAATTCAGAAAGTTTTGTTGTAGGACATACATATCAGATCAGAACTGAAGATCCAAAAGACTGAACATCTTAAAAAGTTTTAATATATTAACTGCAACATGAGATCTTCTTACACATACTTTAGAATTGTTTTTTCTTGGTTCCCAACTACTTATAATATTATTGATTTTCATTTATTTCAGCAAAATAGGGAGCTCATTACATTGATTTGTTACAATGAAAGCTTTAAAAGACATATGTAAAATATACATTAAATTACACTGAGATCGCATATGTCTTCTGTGTCCTACAAAAAGAAAAAGTGAGAGGTTTCAGTATTACAAATTATACTAAATCCCATTAGAGAAGATAACCTAAATAAAATTTCCGTGAAATATCAATTTTAGAAACCAAAGCTTAAATGGCTTAAGCTACAGCTTTTTAGATTAAAAATACCTCTGAAATCAGAAAGGTGGTCTTTTTCATTGTCTCCAGATAGATGAAGACACCACGTAGTTATATGATTTCCATTTTTCCCTAAGTAATAATTATTTCTTGCATATAAGCATTTTATGCCTGTTGGTTGCTAAACTTTAAGAGATTTCAATTTCTGCCACAGGGACTATTAATATTTATGGAACAGTAGGTGACACAAATATTGACCAGGGCTAAAGCAAAGTTATTATAATCAAACGACAAATGTCTTCACTAATATTTAAAGCAAACACATGAGATTTTGTTCCCAGAATTAGGCTTCCAAATTTAATAATAAGCACCTCCATAGATAGCCTTCTGCTTATAAGTAATGTACACATCCCTTTGCTTACTGACTTCAAGTGGAGGACAGACAGCTCCTGAAAACATCAACAACTTTAATTTCAGTGAGAGGTTATGGATGCTTAATCCTTTAGAAAAACAAACGCAGTTAATTTCCTAAACAGATGTTTAGAAGCCTTTCTCTGGACTTCTATTGTTTGGAAGAGTTCAACTCTTAAGAGTTAATTACCTCTGTAAAAAGGATGGTGATACTATTCTATAAACGGTTGACATCCTCATCAACAGAAATACTTAGCTTGTCCACTTTTATCAGCTGTATCTTCTTAGATATTTATTCATAGCAAAATGAACATGTGATTGAAATATATGCTAACTGAATGTAAGCCCACATGGATGTAAGAGCAGTGGACATCAGGTAGTGGGTATGTTACCGTATGCTAGCATTCAGAATATTTGCCCAGGGTTTTTACAGAATTTTTAAACATGTCTACTAGAGTCCATTATTTAGTTTATTCTCTTGCTACTCCTCTCTCTCCTAAATGCCCCCTTGAAAAAAGATTAGAAAAAAAACATCCATTACAGAGGCACTTTCTCTGGAAATCACTATAATGAAACAGGTTGGGGGGTGACTAGATAGAAAGTAGCTTTATAGAGGAGGAACTGGGGTTCTTGAGGACAGGTTGAACATTAGTCAAGAATGTGCCTTTACAGGGTTGAAAGCTAAAAAACAAGTGTCCTGCATCAATAATAGCATACCCAGCAAGTCAAGGGAAGCAATTCTCCTCTATTCAGCACTTGGCGTGGCTGCATCTAGAGTACCAGAACCAGTTTGGGGCTTTCTGGTACAAGAAAGATGTCAACAAACCCGAGCAGGTTCAGCCGGAAGCCACAGAGACAGATGGTCAGTGGAGGGAGCATACTATGTACAACGACAGCTAAGATTGCTGGGTTTGTTCAGCCTCAGGAAAAGGTGACTAAAAGCAGATCAAACTGCTGCCTTCAAGTACCTAATGCATGGTCATAGAGAAGAAAAAGTCAGGAGTCCTCTCAGAGGTGTACAGCAAAAGTTGAGGGGCAAAGAACACAAGTTACAGCAAGGCAAATTCTGATTATGTATCATGAAATGCCTACATATAATGAAAATACTCCACAATAAGGGCTTTCAAATACTGAAACATCTAGCCCAGGCAGACTATGGAATCTCTGTCCTTGGGAGATTTTTCACAATTGAATTGGAGAAGACCTTTAGGAACCTGATCTAACCTTTGAACAAAGGCTGAGCCATATGAACTCTAAGGGTCAACTATGGGCCCACTTCTATGACTCTATCAGTTAGATGCACATACAGGTATGCTTGTATTACCTAATACTAGTTTATATCTCATAAGTGGAGATGTTTGACAGTGACAATAATAAATAGAAATGATAAAATGTCTATCATTCATTGTTCGTTGTCAACTATTTATAAAAGCACATACTTGTAACAGCCATGTAGAAACATTCATCTTTTAAAAAGACAGTTTTGCTGTTTTTAAAAGGCAAATATAATTTTTGTTTACATTTAAAATCAAGTTCTGAAATGAAATGGCCTTGTTATCTAAAAAAATTTCATCTTCATTTTAGAGGCTTAGCAACACAAAATGTCCAGTGGCTCTCTGAATTCTTTGTGCATACTAAAAATATATAAACTAGTTCAAAATGTCTTAATCTGCTGCAAAAAAACAAACTGGTACTATTTTATTTATTTTTGAAGCCAAATTTTGCTAGGAAAAAAAAGAAAAACCATTAAAAAATATTCCTGAAACCTAAAAAAAAAATTTTTACATAATATTGTTGAAATAGTATGTAACAGTTTTTTTCTAAAAAATAGGTAATTTTTTTTTACAAAAAATATGTATTTAGCTTCTCTGATATTTTTGCTTTTAATAATTTTCCAGAAATGTCACCAAAATGCTAAACTGCAGATTGCTGTGTTAATTTGGTGCATATATGAGAGACAGAACACTAAAGTGAAAGGTATGGTACTCAGTGCTTCACATTCAGTGTCTCATGACTAACACTTACTCTGTCAAACAGTATTCCTTCACCAGATGATGATTCATTTTTTGAATAATAGCAATGGAGCTACAATTTTAGAATGGCTTTTTCCCCTTTGGTGCAACTCTGAACTCAATGCATCATTTATATTCTTTTGCACTATGTCTAATACACTGTAACACAATTGGATTTACTGGTGCTAGACAGATGAACTCCTAGCCTTTAATGTCAGCTGCATTAGCATATAATTTCATATCTATTTTCTCAGATTTATCATTTCACCTTTTACAGTGCACAAAGCTAATGTAACTTCTGCTGATGCCACTGCAAACTGGTTAGGTTATTTTATTTCTAACCTTTGTGAAATGGCAATGTGCTCTTCAGAAGACCTAAAAAACTAAACTGAAATGAATGTGCTCAGTACTTTCCTCCCATTTCTGTTTGTTTGTTTGTTTGGTTTTTTTTCTTTACTGTTCTTTTTCACCCATCTTCTTTGTTCCTTCCCCACCCTATTTTTAAGAAAACATCCCTTCAGGAACAGTGGAGAAGAGCACATTAGTTAGAGTCAAATAATCAAATTGCTTGCTTGGCTTCAATTACGTATCAGCTGAAAGAAAGCCAAAGTTATTACATCAGATTTTAAAATACAATTTTGAAAATAACACCTTTTCAGATGAGTTGCCTTCCTGTTAGGCCAACTGTATCAGTGGTTCTCTTAAAGTATGGACATTGCTTAGACTGATTTTCAATCTTTATATGTCTTGACTATCTATAGTCATCCTGCCATCTTTTCTGGATGACAGAATCTATGCTGTGCCATGTGTGTTAGCTGTGCTATTAAATTCTTCCTTTTAATTACGTTTGATGAGGCACTGTTTCTCTTTCAGCAATTTCCTCAAATTTCCTAATGGCTGGAAAGAATGATTCTGTTTCCTCATTTTCTATCCTTGTTAGAAGTGCTCAAACACATATCAAATTATTCCAGCCTAAAAATCCCATCTCCTTCAACATTATTCTGATTTTCATCAGAAATCTAAAGATGCTTCTAGAACGGACGGGGTTCCTTGGACAATCAAGTGCAATCTCCTTTATTTACCAATTTTATGTCACAGCTCTGGTTGTTTACATTGACCGTGGTAGATGATAGTAAAGGAAGATTAATGGATTCTGTAATTAATGCTGTAACTTTTCTTGAGGCAGTTTATTGAGCTAACAAAATCCACAATGTCAGACAAATATGAGACAAAGCAGATAAAATTTGTTGGGTTTTTTTTTAAAAAAAGCTACACAGAAAAGGTGGATTTTGAATCATTTCTTGATCTGGTCTCACAGCAGAATGAATACAGGTGACATGAATAAATACCAATACCTTACCCTTTTTATTCATCTACTCTATAATGGGCACCTCAGTCAGCTGCGGTATATGTGACTAAGCCTTCTGTCATAGGAAGCTCTCTCTACCCATTCACCAAAAAGGATTTTAAACTGTCCCAACACTTACGAGAATATGGCCTAGAAAAGTAAGTTTTAAGAACGTACAAAGTGAAAGAGAAGGCAGGAAAGAAATAAATAGCTTTTATATGCAACTCGTTCCTATCTCGCTGTATCCTCAAAGGCAAATCCTTTCTTTCAGCTTTGGTTTCAGTCACCCGATGACTTTTCAGTTACAGCAGACTTTGTCCAACTCCCCCCAGTCCCTGTGAAGTTCTCTTCATCCCCTTTAAAGTCTGCCTTCTCCCTGCTCCTCACCACACTCTCAGCATCCTTGCCCCAGCTGCAGGTTCCCAGTTTCCCAAATGAGACTCCCTCAATTGCTACACCTTGACTTTTCCTCACCAGAGCGGGCTCTGTAGCTCCCCAACGGGAAATGCAATCTCCTGTCTCCTCCAGACAGTTCTGCCTCACCCAGTCACTTTACTTAGAGGAGTGTAACATAAAACTGGCCATTGACCAAATCAGACATATGTCATCTTATAAAGGCAAAAAGAAATGAAAAGGTAAAATATCTGGGGTGAGTGGTATGGCTGTGATAACAATAAGCCATAAAATGTTTCTCTATGAAGCATCACAGTTGAGTTTATTATGCTGAACAGAGTTCAGAGCAATTCAAAACATCAATTTTTACGATTTGAAGAAAAAATAAAAAGATGGTTATATGACCACTCCAGTAATTTACAATCAACTCCTTATCTATGTACTATCACTGATTCATTTAACGATTAAATATGAGAAACTTTTCAAACATGAATTAAAAAATATAATTCTAAATAATGTATAGTTTTGACAATTGGACCAAATTACATCAAAGTCCATTTAAATACCTTTAACTTCTTTGTCGTTCTTGAACCATCTGATATCAGCTGCTGGTTTACTACCAGATGTCTTGCAAGTTAGCTGCATTCTCTCTCCCTCCATAACTGGTGAGGTAAATCCAGTAATTTGTGGCTTCTCAGGAACACCTAACAGGCAAACAAGCAAAATATCTCTGATAGTGTGAGCTGCTGCCATGAATATATGACCAGTTTAAAGTTCAATTCTTCATATGCTCTAAATTCTGGAAACAGAATAATTAGTTCCTTGCCTTGTCAGTGAATCCTGTTTCTTATGGCAAATAAACTGCCAATCTGAGCTGTAGCTGGTTCTAAAGAATTAAAGAAAACAGAAATTATCTAGTTTTCTAAGGGAAACAGATTATATTTTAAAAACTATCCTATCTGTATATATTCTGCATGAAGGTCTAGTCTGACTTATAAGGTCTAAACTAGTCTGCACAGCAAGCAGGATGATGAAGTATCTAAGTACAGCTGTGGAAAAAAAAAGGAACTGCAACAAAAAGCTGAACTGATCTAAGTTCAGAACAGATGTTTTAAGCATGAATTATGAAGATTTTAATACAAAAACCAGGGAAAAGGGAGGATGAAAATAAAATAAATACAGGAGTTACTTTATCTTCAGAGAACACATAACCAAAAAAACAATAGGTATAATCACAATTCCATTGGCTATGAAGAATTCTTCAGCTGAGCCCAAGTTCTTTGGAGGAAGTTGTATGATCATGACATACTATACACCTAATATTAAATTTGGAAATAGCTGTTTTTCAATGAACCATGGAAGATTTTAAAAAAAAATTATGAAGAGATTTGGGAAAAATTTGATCACTACATGTATAAATCCATTTGACTTCTCAAAACACAAGAATAGCTTATTTTAAAGTGATACTGATGACCGTAATTTAAAAATCTCTCAAAATGTCATTGTTATAATCTGCACCTGCAGCACTTTGACACATTCGTATTTGTGGCTAGATAAAGGGATCAGTCACAGTAATTGATCCTGTGCCCTGTATTTCACAATTTGGTTTGTTTACATCTCTTTTCCAAAATGACAGATTATGTACATAAAAACCAAGCAGCAGTACCTGCTGCATAGCACATTTCTGTAATAAATCTACTCCTTTCTTTCGGGACAGAAAATGGTGTCTACTATAATACCTTGATACTTAAATCCTCTAATCCATAACAGCGCAGTCAATAAAGAGATTATTAGTACATAATAGGATAGTTTATCTGATTAAAAGATGTAATACATTTCAATGGAAAATATCCCCTTCTCAGATAAAAAGTGTTCCAAGAGTTTAAAATGTTACTTTGAAATGGAAAATTACAAATACAAAATAAAAAAAGACAGGCATCTTAAACCTTGCAGCTTTCTTTCTTGAAAGATAAATAGCTGATGTTGTGAAAATTTCATGAAACCCTCCCCCAAAATGAAGGCAAAACTAAAAGGACTGTGAAAGGTCAAGTTACTTTGGTTAATAAATATTGGCTAAATTGTTTTTTGGTTTTGTAACACCTTTCTATGCCTTTCTGCCATCTAAAAGGTTGAACTGGTGTACTCATCTATTGTTTAGATCATGAGATGCCTCTCTACAGCAAAGAAGATTAACTGTAGGCAGTTGTTATTCCAGAATATTCTGTTTTGAGTGGGTATTTTTTGTCCTTACTGGCAAACTTGTGAAGATTTTTGTAAAATAGTCTCACAGGGACTAAAAGGGAGACATATTTCACATCCTATGCACAACACCAATTCCCTGACTGGATTAATGTGAATATTACTGGCAGAGAGAACATCTTACATTAGTCCTATTAAATTCAACTCTCTGCCTGTCTACATATAAAAATAAAACAAAAAGAAAGTAAGAGTCAAGTTCAGGGACAGAAAAAGGAGAAAAGAATAAAAATCAATCTCTAAAATCATATAACCTCTTAGGTACGCAGGTGTGTTTCAATGAACTATAGCAATTTCAGCTGATTGGGCTACTGACATTCATAGAATCATATAAAGCTTTGAGCAGAAACTTTATTTCCTGGGCACCTCTTGAAATCTATTGCTTTTCTATGTGTATCTATAACCTTTGGGGAAAACAGCAGAGCATTTAGAGGATAAAGCATAAAAGAAGCAGCAAACCCAGTGAAAATATGCACTTCATAGACAAAAAAAGAAAGCAGAATGAGCTGAGAAAATGCACAGCTAAGGAAAAACGATAAAGCTCTAAAGCCCGTTTTGATTTCATGCCTTCTGATTTTCTCCCCTTTGCCCTATACAATACATTGTTAGGAGATGAACACATGCACCTTCTTCGCACTTCTGGTGCTTGGGATGTAGAGGTTATGTCCATTTTATGGAGCACTCATACCGTGGTATTTGTGTGCTCCCTAATTCATTATCCTGCCACAGCGCAAATAGTAAGAGGCATGTTATTTTTCAGTTACAACAATATGAAACAATAAACTTCAGGGAAACAAGATCAGGCATTTACATTTATCTTCTGTCAACTTTAGAAAAGTTCATTCTTATCATAATTTGCCAAAGCCTGAGAAGCTTAACACTTGCTTCTTTATGCTCAGCTATTTATACTTACCGAGAACGGTAAGAAAAGCCTTGGAAGTTTTGACAGGCATAGTAAATAGAGAGCAGGTGTACTGCCCTTCATCCGACAGCGACACATCACTGACACTGATACTCAGTTCATGCCATGAAGCTCGGACCAGCTCAATTCTGTTGTCCCTCAGAGCTGAAAAACAAAAATTCACATTATAAGGTAGGAAACAGCACAGGAACAACGAGTGGTACATTATACAAGAGGCTCAATGAAGTAGCCTAGCGAAATCATGCCCTAGAATACAGTGATATGGACACAGTTGTCTTTATGCATAGTAATTTGTTTCCTCTGTGGAATAAAGTACAAGAGTTCAGCAAGTTTCTGAATAGTGTACTGAGTGACTTGTAATGTATATAAACCTAGAAACTAAGGGACTTTATTTACCTTTGATCTTCCTCTGGAAAACCCAATGTTGCCTTTGATTTCTGCCCCCTAAGAGTTTTGTTCAGTGCCTAAAATAACTCCTTCCTAAAACCATTTCCTTTTTCATGTATTTACAAATGTGGGTGAATATTGAGAATCCTGTCTTCATCTACTAACAAACTATATTTTCAACTAAGAAGTCAAGCATTGCATAGCTTGCCTACAGATTTTTCTCACATCTATTACTACTCGTATTGAATCAGAATATCAGATTTCTTGAATGCTGTAAGGGTATTTATTATGAATATATTGAAAGTTCCACTTCTACATGCAGATGTAATGCATTTAAAGGTTTGATGTAATTGAGTATAGTGGCTTCACTTTTTTGATTATGACTAAAAATCTGATCTATCAGAAAATCCTTCCTAACAATAGCTAAAGCTTAAAAAATTGAAACATTTTAAAGCCTATGTTTAGATTAACCCACATTTTCTATTGAAAAACAGTCAAAACATTCCCAAACATTCAATTTCTCTGCAGTAAAGCCATTTCAGAAATTGACATATATTAATCAAGTCTTTCTGCAGCATAGAAATACCAGTATCATAAGTAACTAAACACCATCAGTCTCCTAAGCAAACAATAAAAAAGCCTCTGTAACTCAGAAAGTTTTGCTGTATGCGCCTATATTCAAATCTTTGATCTGACAGTATTTGAATCTTCAGTGAGTCTATTTTTATAGTAAGCCTCTGAAAGTCAAAAGTAAAATGGGACTATTATAATTACTGGGAAAGCTATGCATGGATTTGTGAAAAGAACCAAGGTGTTCAAGGCCCTAATGGTGTTCTCACTCACCATTTTCTAAAGTCCCCAAAAGCTCTTAGATTTGTTTCTCCTAACATTTATATCTTCCAATGATAAAAACGAAGCTTTACTGTGGTTCTTTTGCTACTAAATCTAGGTGTTTCTGCCCCATTGCAAGGCTTTCCAAGTGCTGTCAACACAGGAAGGTTTACACCAAAAGAAGCAGCTACAGTGCAGATTCAGCAAAAATGTCACTTGAATTTGTTGTCTTCTAAGGCTACCATTCAGGTTTCTTTACAGTGATCTCAAGCTTAATCTACTGGTTATTTCAGGGCAGGCCAGCTAAAGCTTGACTTACTCTCTGCAGGTTCTGATGACTGAAAGGTGACAGCTTAAGCAGACCTAACACACAAGAATGCCATGAACTGCTGCAAGGCACATCAAAGTGATTGAGATTGTGTATAATGGACACATTCCAAACATAACAGAGACATCTTCCGGCTCGCCACAGCAAGAAAGAAATAATGATGTAGTATATAATATAAAATGTATATAATGATGGAAAATAGGTGCAACATTACAGCAAACAACCAAGCAAAACAAAAGCCACAAAATGAAAAGCTATGTATGTAGCAATATGTTGACATAAGGGCCAAGAAAAACAAGCTCAAGAAAACAAAAAGTACATAGAGGCAAGCTTCTACCAACCCAGAATAGCAGGCAAAGCTGATGACTGGCTTTAGTAGCCAAAAGTCCTCACAACAGTGAAGCTGATGCTATCTTTGAGGAAGTGGATGGGGACTCAGTGTTCACTTCTCAGCTTTTCAATTCTAGTCAGATGCAAACTGAGCAGACGTTAAGAATGGTACTTTTTTCACATTGCTGACCTTTCAAACAGAATTATTTGGTCTGATTACCACCACACCCGTATATATAATTTGGAGAACACCATAGGAAACACAAAAACCCCCTCAGCACCCCATAATTTGAAAGTGATGATTTTTGCCTCCCCTTAATCAGAAAATATTTAAAAAATAATGCAGTATTTCACCTTATATCGTATTTTATTTTGTTATAATTTTCTGTTGCCACTGTCTCATGATAAAGATTTATGTAGCTGTTGAAATATTTTCCTACATATAGGGCAATGTGCAGAATTTCATGCACGAAAAAGAACTGTAACGAATCCCACTAGAGCACAAATGGACTACAGATGATGCCAATAGCACACCATTTCAATCCTACTGGCAGACAAAACCCCTATTGAAATACAAGCCACCTGCATCAACTACATTCCTACTGCTCCTCTCCCTGATTTCCTCCCCTCCACACCTTTTTTAACCTTTGTACAACATGGAAACCTCGGCTCAGCCAATTTTCTGGAAAACTGGTAAAAACAACCCCTTATCAAGAGCGGATATCAGATGTTCCATGTTTCAGCCTGGAGTGAATTTTTATTGAAAGAACAGAAAGAAAGAGTTCTGTAATGGAATACCAACACAAACCCGTTGCAAAAAATGCTGCAAATAGCACCAACATAATGCTCCTTCGCAGGAAAGCTGTTTGTCAGAAGCACTTTTATAAGTGCTAAGTCTAAATGCAATTAATTATCTGTGCCATCAGTTTCAAACCTAAACATCTGCATGCTATCCTGTCTACGCAGATTTGAGAGCAAACCAATGAGAAAACTACTGCTATTGCTTAGACAAGGCTAGCACTTACGTGGAATCTTTTTAGAATCTTATTTTCAAACTTTAGTCCTCTATCTTTGTCTATATCCTTATCTGAATCTGTTTGGAAAGACACCAATTCCTCTTACAAAATTGATAGCTGTGATGGATGCCAGAACTGGTTTGTTTCCATTTTCTGTGAGGTATATTTTGCTAAAAATGGTGAAGTTGGATCAGAGAAAAGGTGGCTTCCTAACTGTCTAATCCTGGCTCCCACACCTTGGGGCAGCGGGAACCCTCTGGGAGAGGGTGACTGCTCCCTCAGATAGCAAATGAACAGTTGCCAGCATTGGAGAAGCCAGAAGTACTTCTAGCCAGCTAGCAATCTCCAAGCATGGTGACTGAGTGGAGCAGGGGTCTTGTGTGAGGCAGAGAGTAAACCCTTGCCAAGCCTGGTTGATGGAGCAAAGAATCCCGGGGAGCCTGAACAAAAGGTATCAACTAGCAAGCAAATGCTTAAAGGAGAAGACATACTCCTCAAGGAGCTAGCAGATGGGAAGGAAATCTATTTACAATCATCTGTGGTCAATCTCTTTCAGCAGATCTGAGTTCTACTTGTTTAAAGAGCAATCTCATCTAGTTTATTCTCTATTTAAAGGACATGAGCTTCAAAAGCTTTCTGTAAGCTTTTTGATTGCTCTTTCTTTGAAGTGAGAATTGCCCCAAACAGGGCAATTTTACCACAAGGTTCAAGCCAACTCGAGGCTCTACCATAGTAGTTTAAATAAAGCACCATGAAGTGAAATACAAAACGTTTGCTCTTATTTAATTAACAGCTGAAACCAAAAAGTAGAACACGTATGAGGACATTCTGCATGAATTTGGAGTTTGGTACACACTAATAAGCAGATTTCCTATATACTGAAATGTCCATGCATTGTTCAATACAAACAGCAGTAAATATTTCTAGCTCGCCACAAAAGTTAACAGGAAACACCAAGCTTCTTCTTGAAGTGTCTCCTACTGAAATACAGCTGTGGTATTGTACTTAGGTGACAGTGCTTATTCCTCCACTTTTTAAGAAGGTTATACTAATAGTTCCATTTGTATTCCATGGATAGTTTCTGAATACTATTTATTAGTTGTATTGTGGTAGTGACTAGACAGCCCAGGTGAGCACAGAAAAAGTTTTGTCCTTAAAGACTCTACAAGCTCTGTCCTCACTTGACTTGCATAGTTTCCTAGGCTCGCTCCTACCTCTGCCTGCTCCTTCAGAACCTTCTCTGGAAGCTCTTTCTTTTTTCCATTGCACTTTGTTAGAAGCCCAAAAGAACTTTTTGGCCTCTTCCTGGGGATTTTCACTTACATTCCTGAAGCACTACCTTATCAATGGTTCGCACACCTACATTTTTCATGATACAGAGATGCTACAAAAAGGGTAAATAAGCAGAATATGTATTTAACCTCTGGGAAATACACCTGTGCCAAAACATTAACAAAGAATACCACCCCTGATGTCTCCTTCCTGGAGTTTTACGTTGCAAGCACTTACAAAAAATACAAAATGCAACAAGAAATATAATTGCATAGTAAATTCCAATATGCCCTAAGTACATTATTTCAGTTTTCTGTAATTCCCAGGCACATAAGATGTAGTTAATTTGCAAGTTATTAAATAATTATGCATAAAATACTTGTTCCTAAGCAGACACACTTCATTTATTTTACCTGTCATTCTCTTTTTCTGTGGAAAAGATTTCCTTTCAGAATGTTTTCTGACACAGAAGCAAGCGACCTTGATAATTTGCATAGTTTAGGTTATTATGCGTAAAAGATACAGCCATGTATTTCAGCTGCATTAATTAGCAATTGTTGAGACTGACGAGCACTGCAATAAACTGGTCTCCTTGTTCACAATCACAAAAAGATGTACTTTATTTTTTGCCAAAAATAATATAATGGTCATATGTGTTCATGTAGTGAAATCTTGCAAAAACAATTATATCAAAGAGAGAAAAGAAACTTAGAAATTTCATGGAAAAAAAATGCACATTTCATACTGGGTGGAAAAGGCAGTTCGACCTGTTAGATGTAGTAGCCAAAGAGCAGCAACTCTAATCTTATTTCTCTAAAATAACTACATCTTACTAGTATCTTGAGGTGTATATTTGAAGAATTGGGAAAAAAACAAACAACAAAACCCCCAAATCCTGCAGAATAATTTGCAGATGTTTTGACAATATTAACTTGACATATGCTGCCATCCTGGGATTCACTCAACAAGATTTTCTTTCTTATGTTAGAGCTGTTCCCTCTGTCATGGGAATAATGGAACCATTAGTTGGAACCAGAAAGATTTCTGATACTCTACAGGTTGTGCTAAACTCTCAGAAATTTAATACTTATGAAACTTAAACAATCCCTCTGATTTTCAGATTCGAACATTCTGAATGCAGTACCATCATCAAATCTAAAACAGATATCAAATATTTTATATTGTATTTCTGGATATACTTGGATATACTTGAGAAAGCCTTTTGCTTTGTTCCTAGTGAATTCAATATACCAAGATGTCTATAGGGATGATCTACAGCACTCGCTTATAGCTGTGCATCAAAATCTGTCGGGCCATGGACCACCACCACCACCAGAGAAAGAAAAAAAGAGACAGAAGGGGAGTAAATGGGAAAAAACCAAACTATTATTGTTATTCTGTGTTTAGTCTTCTAAGCCTTCATACTTCTTTTCAAAACATTTCAATTTCCTTTAAAAAAATCAGGTACTCATTAGTCTGTTGCTGTACTAACAGTTTGCCCACTTCCAACTGATACGCAGTTGTTCTATTGATGCCTAACCTATCTAGTAGGTACTTGCGTGGTATCTGAACTCCTAGTATTTTAAAACCTCTCCATTATTTGCATGTGAAAAGAAAATCCTTTTCCTTCCTCTTTCATTTCCAGTCATGCAATTTGATTACTTTCATACAAGGGGAGATACAAGGCTAGTGTGGCAGTGGGGATATTTAGAAATTACATGTTTTCTATTTCTATTTCTGCATGTGGTGAGGCTGTTTTTACCTCACACTGGAAATGAACTCCATAGCATTGTGTTACGGGTTTGTGTGGCGCGGTTTTCCTTGGTGGCAGGGGAGGGCGGCTGCAGAGGCGGCCCCTTTAAGAAGTTGCTGGAAGAAGTCGCCGCCCCAAAATGTCGGACCCGCGCGCCAAAATGTCGGACCCGCCTCTAGGCGGGGAGTGACGGTGGTAGCGCCTCTGGGAAACATATTTAAGAAGGGGAACCGGTAGTGTGGGGTTGGGAAACCTGAGAGGAACATCGCTGCCGACACTGGAATCATGGAAGTGGAGGGGGAGGAGGAGGCGCCTGAGGAGGCTGATGGCCCTGCAGCCCAGGGGGGTGAACGGTGGAGCGGAGGCTCCCGAAGGTGGCCGTAACCCCATGGTAAAAACCGCGCTGAAGCAGTGTGAGACGGGAGAGCAGCCCGCGGAAAGGACCCGCGCCAGGGGAGTTCGGGAAGAACTGAAGCCCGCGGAAAGGATCCGCACCAGGGAAGTTTGTGAGGAACTGCAGCCCGCGGAAAGGAACCACGTTGGAGCAGGGAACGAGAGAGGAATCTTCCCCCTGAGGAAAGAAGCGGCAGCGACGATATGTGGCGAGCTGACTCAACCCCCATCCCCTGTTCCCCTGCGCCGCCGGGGGGGAGGAGGTAGACAGCATCGGGCGTGGAGCTGAGCCGGGAAGGCGGGAGGGGTGGGGGGAGGTTGTTCTGATGTTTGGTTTCCCTTCCTAATACCCTTGTGTTTTGGTTTTTTGTTTTGATTTGTAGTAAATTAAATTGATTTTGTTTTTTTCCCAAGTTGAGCCTGTCTTTTGCCCGTGACCATAAGTGGGGAGTGATCCCTCCCAGTCCTTGTCTCGACCCACAAGCCTGCCTTTGGATTTTCTCCTCATCCCAACGTGGCCAGGCGAGGGGGTGGGGGGTGAGTGAGCGGCTTCGTGGTGCTTTGTTACCGACTGAGCTGATCTGAAACCACGACACATTGCATCTGTGAAACTATCACTTTTGCTCTTATTACTAGCTGGTCATGACTCCAACAGAGTCCAAGGGTCAGAAAGATAGATGATCTTTTAATCAGTCTACAGTCATGACAGGTTTCAGTACTGGGACAGAAACATCGAAATTGAGTCTTCTTCAACAGGTAATGCTAATATAAAGGGAAAAGCACTTCGTAATACATTAGAAGTTTCTATGCAACCTATTAGATTGGCTGATGTATATACTGTTTGAGTCCTTTAAAGGTGACATAATTTCTAAGTAAAATTAGCAGAAATAACAAAAACTGAAGGTCACAATACTGTGGACAGATCTTTGGCTAATAGGCTGTGGAACAGTATTCTGGATAATTTGCAGATACATGATGATTTTTTCCCCATTAGGGAAATCATTAGTAACACAGATGAGTTCAAACAGACATATCAAACAGTGTCTTTCACAGTTTTATGTCACTCAGATGCTGTGGATACTTCAACTTGACTGAGTTTTCCAACCCATTCATGTACTTACTTAATAAACTCAGGGCATCAGTTTCGTAGGAGGTGCTAAGTAAGGTTTTTGAAATGGAAGAACAACATAACAATCCTTGGAGATTAGTTTTACTTTCATTCCAGTGCATTTCTATTTCTCTTTGAACCTTTCTAAAGTACTTGGTAATCAAAAGGAAGAAACAATGGGGTCAGTAGGAATATGCTTCTTCTACCTCTAATCATCTGGTCATCTTCTACTTTATGGTCTGGCTTGCAATCTAATAAGAAAAGACTAGATTGATTTCAGCTGAGAAATACTGCAGAAATATTTGAATAGATTATTTAGAGAGCAATGTTCAACAGCAAGCTGCTTTCTCCTTTCTATATTTTTCAGATTTTTGGCATGTTGGATAACGCTTGTGTTCTGAGAATCTTAAGGACGACATTTTTTGTCTTAGAAGGTCTGAGGGCTGCCTCACTTTCACATAAGAAATTTAAGTTTCAAATCCTTCCCAAATATACAGGTTTTGAACTATGAAGATGCCTTATTGTCTTACTGTCTTGGAATAATGTTTAACTGTACCTCCAAAAAATAAAACAAAAATCACATTAGTCAGGATGGAATGCTGTCTCACAAGGTCTGCTCATCTGGTTCCTTCTGCAATGGGGAATTATAAGATACCCTATTATACTAATGGAACTGGACATGTGCCACAGCATGGTAGCCTAGAAAATCTTTAAAAATCATACTTCTCAAATATGCAGCTGCAAAGATTAAAATTGCCAAATGATCTGGCAAGGTTAGAGATGGACAGAATTCAAATAAATGAGATTCAATAGATAAAAGTAATTGGTAATCTTATATATCAAGTTGGAGGCTGATCTTTTGAAAGCAGTAATGCAGGAAAGAAGCCCTAAGGATTTGTCGTGGTTTAACCCCAGCCAGCAACTAAGCACTACGCAGCCGCTCACTCACTCCCCTCACAGTGGGGTGGGGGAGAGAATCAGAAAAAAAGTAAAACTTGTGGGTTGAGATAAGAACAGTTTAATAGAATAAAAAAGAAGAAACTAGTAATAACAATAATAAAATGACAATAGTAATAATAAAAGGATTAGGATATACAAAACAAGTGATACACAATGCAACTGCTCAGCATCTGCCAACCAATGCCCAGTTAATTCCTGAGCAGCGATCCCTCCCTGCCCAACTCCCCTCCCCCCCCCTCCAGTTTATATACTGGGCATGATGTCACATGGTATGGAATACGCCTTTGGCCAGTTTGGGTCAGCTGCCCTGGCTGTGTCCCCTCCCAGCTTCTTGTGCCCCTCCAGCCTTCTTGCTGGCTGGGCATGAGAAGTTCAAAAATCCTTGACTTGGTCTAAACACTACTTAGCAACAACTGAAAACATCGGTGTGTTATCAACATTCTTCTCATCCTGAACCCAAAACATAACACTATACCAGCTACCAGGAAGACAACTCTATCCCAGCCAAAACCAGTACAGGATTACAGAGGAAATTATTTAACTATATGTTCAAATGCAGCACCACTCTAAAAAGATGAATCCTATTCTGGGTTGTACTGATCCTGGCAATTATGGTAAAAGGAAAAAATAATGCTACAATATTCCAAAACTGCATACATCATGCTGTGTCATATATCATAAATTACAGATAGAAACAGGCTCTCAGTTGGCAAAGTAATTTCTGAAGGTCTACCGATGGAATACTACTGCGTAAGTAATGCTACAAAAATGAAAATAATACAATGGAGACCTGTAATAACAGTCCACACCTACCTAAGAAAATACTAACAGAAGGTAGAATTTTTTTTTTTTTCTATAATTCTGAGGGTAATACTGAAAACACAAACCAGTATGTTTCAGGTTAAATGAGAGTTCATTGTAAGTGAGAAGTATTAGATAGTGACATTACTGAAGTAGAAGGGATAAATAAATACTAATCCTCTTGCAAACTAAAACAAGGGTACACAGATTTCCAAGTTTATTCTCCTGTGAAGACCATACCAGGCAATTTCTCCTCATGCTGCTGACGTTGATACTAATCATTGTGTTAACAGTACTTAAATGATTGCTGACCAAGGCAAAGTTAAGCTTGTTTAGGTATTAAAAACTGTCTAGCCAAACAGCACAGAGCTCTACCAAGACAGTCTATGTATTTTGAAAAACATCGGTTACAGTAGACTCACTTATTCCTCATTCAAGATACTGCCGTTTGCAGCCACTGCTGGTTAACCTCATCCACTGGCTTTAGTCAGCTTTGGATGCAAGGAATTCTAAAGGGTAGGGAACACAGAACAACTTGGGCAAATTTTATACTCTTAGGACTTGTGGAAATCCAGTTTCTCCTCAAACCTGCCCATGTGCAGTATGTTCTACATATGTGCCTGCAGCTGACCATGTCTTAAGAGAGCTGCAGAACTGAATTATACCTCTATTTCTCTAATCTTGTAGATGGTGACATTATAGTTCTGCTTATTCACTAGCTGAACTTAATGATCCCATCATACTGAAAATGTTTTTAGTGGCATGAATGAGTAATACTCATGGTAGAGTCATGTTTACGGTATTGCTTTCTATGTCCTGGAAAGTCACAGTCTCCTAATTTCTAAAGAGTGTGGTCCCGTTCAAACATATTATCTCAGCAGAATCTGGAGAGACTTTCTCACTTATTAATGATCTAAGAGAGATCTTTTTTTAAATAAGAACAGCTATATGAAGCCCCTGTTCTTTCTGCACTTCTTGATCATTCATGTAGATACATAAATTAACATCATTCTTCCTGTAGCAGATAGCTACATTGGCTAGACATGCAGTAGGAATACTCATTCGTGCTAGCTGTATTAAGAAGTCAGACTCCTTAAACTCCTGCTGCAGTCAGCGGAGCAAGACAGCTTCCTCCAGAGGCCAATTAAGAACAGGTCACTGCCTTGAAATTACTACAGAACCTGAACAAAACAGCAAAGAAATCATCAATGACTGACGAGTGTATCTGCAGTCAATCTAGCAATTGATTCCAGTACCAATGTAGAGTCAAATACTAATGTATATGTCAATACTGAAGATATTAGTGGTGCTAGTGATGACTCGCAGATCTCACTATTCAGGAATTGAAATATGGAACAAAGTATCAAGAGAGATTTGAGATGAGTCTAGTGCAATTCCAGAAAGGATTCTCAGAAAGCTCTTTGGTGATTTTAACATCTTTTATGATAAGAGTCCTGTCATGGTTTAAGCCCAGCTGGCAACAAAGCGCCACGCGGCCTCTCTCTCACTCCTCCCTGCCTGCTGGGATGGGGAGGAGAATTGGAAGAAAAAGGTGAAACCTCATGGGTTGAGATTAGTTTAATAGGACAACACAAGGAGAGAAGAAATAATAATAACAATACTACTAATAAAAGAATATATAAAGTGAGTGACGTACAATGCAATTGCTCACCACCCGGAACCCGATGCTCAACCTGTTCCCAAGCTGCGATCCCTCTTCCCCCTGGCCAGGTCCCCCAGCTTATATGTTGAGCATGATGCCATATGGTATTGAATGTCCTCTTGGCTAGTTTGGGTCAGCTATCCTGGCTGTGCCCCCTCCCAGCTTCTTGTGAAAATTAACCGTATCCCATCCAAACCCAGGACAAGCCCTTTATAGTTTTATGATGTCCCTCATACAGCCTAGCAGCAGACAATCTGCCTCTGAACCACAAGTACACAGATGCTTCCTCTTTTGTGGGATTTGTCTTAGTTTTCCAGATGCAGGTGTGCTGTGAAGGAAACTATTAATGAGAAATTATGATGGAAACAGATAGCTAAGGTATTAGAGCATCTCTCACACAATGAGAGGCTGAGACACTTGGGATTGTTTAGCATGAAGAAGAAGAAAATAATGAACTTACTCCAAATTCAAAAGAACAATCTGGCAGCAGAACTTTCTAGACCTCTAATTTTCTGAGGAACCTACTGTAACTGGACATAGTTGGAGAAGAAAGCTGGACTAAGTGACCTCCAGAGGTCCTTTCCAATGTGAAAAATTCTGTGATCTTGTGATTCTAGATGTTTTTGGGGTAAAGAATCTGTGTATCACAAAATTCAGGAGCATGACCAATCCTGAAACACCAACAAAAAACTCCTTTGGTGGATATTCACAAAGATTAATCTTCTTTAGATTTTCTTGAGCAAGAGAACAATTATCTTTTTGAGGCTACACCTAGTTTGTGCAAATATGCTTCTTGTGCAGCTATACTGCAAGAATGTGGTGACTTCACAAGTGCAGCATACAATATTTGGAATCCAGAGTGGTGGCCAGACATATTCACCAAGTACTATGGAATATCATTTGGAAAAACTAAAACAAATATTTGACATACAATAGCATACTAAGTACTGATAGTTGCACTGAATAAAAACTCTACTATGAATAAATGCATTATTTAACAAACAGTAGATACTGTCAGTAACAGATGCATGGAATCATGCAACCATTTGTAGCATTTATCCCCAATATCTGACATTTTCAGGGCCATTCACATACACCAGATATATTTGAGTATACCAGAAGAAACTTGTCCATGCTTAACATATATGTCTAGACAAAAAACAACTGAATGCATCCTGGCTTTTTCATTTAAACATTTATTGCAGGCATTTTTTCTTTTTATTTTTAAGAGTTGGGGAAAAATATTCTCCTGGTTGTTTCTTTCTGCAGTTAAAATTGTAGCAGTAGGTAAAGGATTGAAGACATTAATTTGAAAAGCAAATATATGGAGTAACTACCATTTACAGATGCATAGCTAGAGAATGCTACTTACCCTTCACACTTGCAACAGATGATAATAATATTGGTTCTCATACTGCACTTTTCTTAACTGGTATAGTCTGAAGATTCACTAAGAAATGACCATAACGAACCTCTCTTTAGTTTATTACTTTTGAAGGAGAGATTTGTATATCATGATTGTCATACAAAAGGAAATATTGAGAATTCAAAAATTGCAAGGAGTTGTTCCAATGTACACTGCTTTTTGTGGCTATTTTTAATAGACTGTAAATCACTAAAGTACTGGAGATACAGTCTAAGAAGAATTTCTGAATTTACTATGTACTACTGAATTGTATATAATGGATCAAGAGTGACTTCCAATTCTGCTTCTCAAGCGGGCTGAGAGAGGGCACAAGCAAAGCAGGTATTTGGCCTTCAGGGCAGTGAATGTTACTGTACTTTTTCTTGGGCTTGTCGACAAAGTGCCCGTCAGAGGACATTAATTGCACATTTGAATGATAATATGTTCACAGCATCAGATGTAATAAAGAGGGCTGCAGTAACAATCTGCAACAGTGAATACATGAATGTTTTTGGTATCTAAGTTATAATATCCCCATTTTTAATTACACTGTGTCCTTGATTCCTCCTTCGCTCTCCTCTCCTCACTTCAGAGTTGATTCATTTAACTCCTTTTTACCTAGCATTCAACTACTTTTTCCTCCTCTCCAGCACTAAAATTAAGACCTCTATTTTAAAAAGTATTTAGAAAAATAAACCTCTTGTCTGTACACCTGAATCTCATTTCCCATCTTACTCAGCTCCTCGTAGACTCAACAGTTCTGGAAAAATTCCAGATATCAAATTCACACAATGGTACACAATGATATTTTAACACTACCACTTTCAATAAAAGCAGTGGTTTTTCTTCTGTTTTCCATTTTGCTTGCAAACTCTGTTTGCCAAGTTCGATGCTTTCCTCAGATCCTCCTCTTGCCCTTCTTTAATCAGGGTGTTTCCAAATTCCTCAACCAAAACTTACTTAATTAAATTTTAGATTTAATTTTTTCCCCTATAACAGCCTTTAGTATACTCAATATAAGTTTATTGTCCAAAAGGCAATATTTATCCTGCCTCACTGATCCCATCCTTTCCTCATTTTTTACTACTCTTACTCTTCATCCTCCTTCCTTCTTTTTCTCTGAAATCTTTCCTGACTGCACACATATGTGGGTGTTGCCAGTTCTTGGAATAAGCTGTCTTTGACTCCACGTCTTCCTCCATCTCGTCTCTTCATCTTTGCCCCATCAATCTTTTATTGATAAAAAGAACCTGTTGGCATCCCTCTTAGTAACACTTTTCCCATTTTCTGTACAAAATAATTTTGTTTCCTCTGTGTGATAGATAATTTCTCTATGAGAACGAGGCCACTGAAAGAAATTAGAAAATAAGAATGGGCTAAACCAATTGCATATGAAATATACATTGGGAATACTGATTAGTAACTCTTTAAAAGTGAACAGTACATAAAATTAATTTCTTTCTTTATATGTCCAAATATAAACTCCAAAGTATACTTTATCTTTTCTGTAACAGAAGTGCAAAATGTAACAACTGCAAATTTAAATTACTTTACACTTATCAGCATCGTGAGCTGTATTAGGAAGAACATTGCCAGCAGGTCCAAGGAGATGATCCTTCCCCTCTGCTAAGCACTGGTGAGGCTATACCTGAACTACTGTGCCCAGTTCTGGGCTCACCTAGTACAAGAGAGACAGGGACATACTAGAGTTAGTACAACAAAGAGCCACAGAGGTGATTAGGGAACTGGACTATCTATCATATAAGGAGAGTCTGAGAGTGCTGGGACTGTTCACCCGGGAGAAGAGAAGGCTTAGGAAGAACTTGTCAATGTTTATAAATACCTGATGAGGGGAGGAGAGAAGATGGAGCCAGGCACTTCTCAATAGTGCACACTGACAGGCCGGGAGGCAATGGACATAAATTGAAATGCAGGAAATTCAACTTAAGCATAGAAAAAACTATTGTACTGTAAGGGTGGTCAGACACCTGCAGAGGTTTCCCAGAGAGGTTGTAGAGTCTGCATCCTTGGAGATACTCAAAACCTGACTGGACACCATCTGGGGCAACCTGGTCTGGCTGACCCCACTTGAGTAGGGTCGTTGGACTACACGATCTCCAGAGGTCCCTTCCAACCTCAGCTATTCTATGATTCTCTGATTCACACAGCTTTTACCTGTATCATAATACTACAGAAAAATAAAACCAAAGAAAGTTTTCAAGCATTCCTGTCCTCCTTTTTGGCTTTTAAATTGTTTTGTTACAATTAACAACTGATATCCTGAATAGTGCTCTGCTGAACTGTACTGAAGACATCTGTTTGAGGACTATCCATCCATGGAGATAAATCTTACCTCATATTGTAAAAATGTTGACAGAATAATGAGATCTCCTCTGGAAATGAGTGCTGTTCTGAGCAGGCTCTCCCAGGAAAACGTCTTTTCCCAGAACAATATAAAATTTAAAAAATCTTTGACTGCATCAGTGAAAATGTTTCCAGTTAGAAAAACAGAAAGGGAGGAGCTAGAGAGAAAGGAGCCTGCCAGTAGTTCATGGTGAGTACATATGGATGAGCTCTTGCATGCTCCAGGATCATACTCTAGGTGGTTGTGATCTGTTCTCAGATGCTTTTGCTACTTGTAGGATACCACAAGGTTAAGCCCCTCAAGAAAAGTTTTGCATCAACACTGAATTACATGATCATGGTCAAAAATAATAATAATAACAATAACAGACTTTTGGAAGTTCTGGCAACTTAGATCTTCAGAGTTATTGAAAAGCCCAATAAATTCCCTCTGTACCTAGGGTTAATGTCCTAACTGAGAAAGGATGTTACTGCTAGACAGAAATTTAAATTGTTTCCTCCTCAGACCAGCAATCCCATGGTGTTATCAGGATTCAGCTGGAGCCAAGGAAATCTATTTAAGAAAATCCCTGGTAGACAAAAAATGAGTTCTATAATCCAGTTATTAAAGGTGCATTCATGAAGTACCTGTAAATGCTGTCTTACTGAATATTCTTTTGAACCCTCTGTGCTTGATAGACAGGAATCATACTGGATTACTTTATTTCCCAGAGGTCCATTCTGAGAGCAGGAAAAAGGTATCAGTTCATACAGCACTTATTAACCCTCAATTAAAAATATGAATTAAAAACCCCAAACAATAATTTTGTACAAAAATGCTCAGAGCTGATACTTTCTCTAGTGTTTCCTAAATTTGAAACTTTCTTTGCGGATGTAATTTTCTCTAGTTGAATCCCAGAAAGTATCACCAAGCAGTGATAGATTAAAATAAAATACAACAATCCTCCACCACCGCCACCAAAAGAAAAAAGAAAAAAAAAAATCAAACAGTTCTAGCACAGAAAAATACAATCCTATCAATTTAAGGATACTGTCAGATTTCACTTCATAGCCAGGTGGAGAAGGGTAATCAGAGCTATATGGATTAATACTAACTCAAAGGCACTGTAAAGTTCTGTAGGAGACCATAGGGAAACTCCTACTGTAAAATCTAGATCATGAGCTTTACACCAATAATTAGCAGAGTCTGCAACCAGATTGATCTCCAGGTGATGAAGACAAAACAAAATCCTCATATGCAAATCTGTCTTCCTAATTCTACCAAAAAGCATAAAACGTCAAGTGGATTAAAGCCAAAAAGGGGCAAAAAAAGCGTTTGTCTCCCTCAATAGCACTTTAGAGGATAAAGTTCCTTGGAGACTGCTTAAATTCAGAGAAAGGGGAAGCAGGGGAAAAGACTGTGGAACTACTTGAGGATCTGGCCCCAGTGTATCTATCTAGATCCAAGACAGACAGCTACAGATGAGCCTAGATGAAACATTACTGACTGCAACAGACAAAGTAGGATGGGAATGATGATTACACGGCTCTGCAATGTGAATTGTGGCAGACAAAGTGATGTCCTGAATTATTCTATGAATGTAGTTGCTGATCATCCATTTTAAAATTAAAGATATATTGTTTCCTGTGAAAATGAAATCAAAGACTCGACACTGATATCCCCAATTATGGAACAAATCAGATAATGTACATCAAGTGTCATCTTGTAAGGTGATATCTACCGGAATAAATTTGGCAGCTGAGACAGACATGTCAAAAAGCCACTACAACAATACCCAGGAAGCTCACTGGCACTCTGCACTGTTATTTGGTCTCTGATATTTCTGTCAATTTGTTAAGGAACAGTACCTAGCTCCAGTTGTGGGTGAACTTACCACATAAAACTATAGCAAACATCGGAAACATGAATCCCTGTGCCAAAGGAAAAGCTTTGGGCACCACTGAAATCCTTCAATTATGCAATGACAGGCACCTAGCTGACTTGCTGAGCTCAAGTTTCTCAGGATGTACGAGTACCTTAGGGCAACTGCCTGAATTCTCCTGAGTCACATAACTGCTTGAGGATGGGGGTTTGATACTGTGTCTGCATCAGGGCAATTCACAAACAAGGTGCTCCTCCACGTATTTTACCCATGAGCTCACCCACTAGACATCCTCAGAGTTATTTGCTATCTCCTCTTGCACAAGAGGTGCAGGCAAATTGTGATTCTCCAAAACCTGCCTATTCACTGTCACCCTGTCCCAGTTTCAGCTGGGATAGAGTTAATTGTCTTCCTAGTAGCTGGTATAGTGCTATGTTTTTGAGCTAGGTATGAGAAGAATGTTTATAACACACTGATGTTTTCAGTTGTTGCTAAGTAATGTTTAGACTGAAGTCAAGGCTTTTCGGCTTCTCACACCCGGACAGCAAGAAGGCTGGAGGGGCACAAGGAGTTGGGAGGGAACACAGCCAGGGCAGCTGACCTGAAGTGGCCAACGGGGTATTCCATACCATGTGATGTCACATCTAGTATATAAACTGGGGGAGTGGGGGCAGGGGGGGGATCGCAGCTCAGGGACTAATGGGCACATCGGTCCGTGGGTGGTGAGTAATTGCATTGTGCATCAGTTGTATATTCCAATCCTTTTATTATTACTGTTATCATTTCATTACTGTTATCATTATCATTATCATTATTAGTTTCTTCTTTCTGTTCTACTAAACCGTTCTTGTCTCAACCCACGAGTTTTACTTCTTTTCCCGATTTTCTCCCCCATCCCAATGGGTGTGGGGGGGAAGTGAGTGAGCAGCTGCGTGGTGCTTAGTTGCTGGCTGGGGTTAAACCATGACACACCCCCAAACTTCTGATTCGAGCACCCTGCTCAGAAGGGCAAACCCCAGAATTTCCAATTCACTTGACCATCTGCATGCCATTGCCACAGGACTTTTGGACATTTGTCATGAAAAGTTTCCTTTGAAACTGTCCTACTTTGTATGAACACAAACTATACACATAAAAATGTAAATACATATTAATTGAAGCAAAGACTTGAATATTTTTTTCCCGTGTTTCCTACTGTGAATATTTGCAGTAGAATACCTTCAGTAAGTGAAGGTGTGAGCAAAGCCCATTAAGAAAGTACAGTGGCTAGATGGTTAGGACATTCTCTGAGAAGGTTGGTAGACCAAAGGTCTTATTACTGGGTTGTATTAGAGACTGTGTCATTCTAAAAACTTGTCCTTTCTTTACCCATTCCACTAGCAGTGACTGCTTTAAGTACCTGGCTACCAGCTAGACCAAGCAAGCTCTTCTCTGTTCTTCCATTTGTGTCTTTGTTTCAGTGTGAGGAAGATCTGACCTGGTCTAAATGCCATCTTTTAGAGAGACATGGAGAATCCTGACAAGCACTAAATACCTCCCTTTAGGCTGAAGTTGCCTGTCCAGGTTCTGTTCTCCCTCTTTAGGATTTCCTAATGTTTAGCTTACATATCTTCTGCTTTAACTTGCTGTCTTTGGAGAACCCCACTCTTAATTTGTCTTGCTTTTTCCAGACATTTCTCAGAGAGCTTGAACATGTAATTTGAGGCAGACATTTCCTCTAGGTACATGTGCCTTTTTGTGGAACCAGTCTATTGCTTCCCTAGTTAGGGAAAACTGTAGTTTTCATTTAATGCTCATGTGTTATGAAGTCACTAACAAAAGCCAACTGTTGACTCTTCAACCTCCCACCACAGTTCCTTGACTGTTTTCAAAAGCCAAACACCAGGTAAGGTTCTCTTTTAGTTCATCATATAATAAATGATATAATTAAAGTAAGGTACTTGGCACTAGTTACCAACACACAGTGCCAAACTTTATACAGATTTCACATGAGAGCTACACATAATGAACTTACCTAACTAAAGCTTTTCTTTAAACATCTCAAAGTTCTCATTACTTGTAATATTAATGCAATTGATGTTTGAATGTATGAGGTATGAAAAGTTCTGTATAGACCAGAACTGATTGAGTGAGGAAGACACTTATTTTTCCAATTTCTGTTTTGGTGTACAGGGAAAAAGGGTGACTTTTCTACGGTTGAAGTTAAAGACATCTCTCATCTGAAAAATGGATTCTGGTAAAAACAACAATATACAATCTATACAGGATATGTGTATCAACTTAAGAGGAAAAAAATGAGGAAAACAATCGTTAAGACAAACAGCAGACTAAACTATACCTGACAGGCTTGAGTGATGACATAATACTCTCTTACTCTGTGATGGTGACACAAAAATGCCAAAGGACACACAGCTGTCAGTCTTGTTGTTTATCTTCTATCTAAGACTAATAAAAGGAGGTTGGTGATTGACAGAACAGACATGGGCACAGTCCTAAGTATACAGTTTGCACTCTGTTTGAAAAATGTATTGATGGTTTTAGGGTTGGCTTATTTGTTATTGCCTTTTTCTGCATTACCTTTCTGATCTTTCACAAAGTTTTTATATAACTTTTTTTTAAAGCTATCATTGCTTTTTTAAATTAATGATTAGTAGTTATAACTGCTGATATTGCAGTGCCCCAGTAATTTATTAACAGTATCAGATTCTGGACAAGTGTCCAACTTAGTTGCAAACAAAACTAAGTTTTGCATAACCCCTTAGGTACTATCATGGTGAATAATGGAGTATTATCAAACATTTCTATTTTTAGCTGTCCCAGAAAACAAGGCCTAAATGCATCCTGCTACATCAGCTCCTAACTACTAAAAATGGAAAATGACACAGGTCTCTATAGAGCACAACACTGAAGCAGCACCATGTAATTTTAGCACATAAATCTTGTAAGGCAGGTAAAACTACAAAGAGAGAGAACAAGGAACAGTTTACATAGTGAAGCATTGCTGCAAACAAGTGAGTTACTTGGATTTTGCCCCAATTACTCAATTATGTGCATGTGAGGATGCAATGCCAGTAAAACTCAAAATTATTCTGCTATCTTACTCAAGAACCTCATACAATTGAAGAACAAACCCTATAGAGCCACACTGTCTTCCAAGTCATTCCTTTCACTGGAGGAGTTGCACAGGCCTGTGCTAGCAAGGTACATCTTTAAGACTTCCAAGAGATATCTTCTCTTCTAAAAGCAAATACACATGACAATAAGAAGGGCATTTTGCTCCCAATTGACTCTTCGTCTCATACAGAAACTAACACTGAGAGGCAGAATACTGAGGAGCAATATGTGTGTTTCCCACTGAGGCTGGCCTGCTCCCCTGCGAAGAACTGAATGTACTCCTGAGAAACACACAATCTGCTTCTGCTTTGGATCCTGGTTTGTTGCTTGTCCTTGTCTGGAGTCACTTTAGCTCACTGAGTCTATGATTTCTAACCCCACCTGGCAACAGTGACTTTTCCTTCCATCTAATGCCTGCTGTAAAGTGTTATTAGGGGAAAGGCAAGGTACCTGAGAAAGGTGGACATTCAGTTCTCATTCCAGAGTCAACTGGAAAGCATTCCTTTATTGACACACAAATAGAAATTAGCTGAGTTTTAACAGCTCTATTCATCTCCCTGTTGCTGAGCATTGGGGCAGCGGCAACAAGGACAGAAAGTCTTTGGCTGGAACAGCTGAAGTGAACAGGCATTTCACTATGCTTTTAAGTCCCACCGCTATATGTGCACATGTTTGCTACCATGGCATTTGAGACTGAAGTTTCAGTTCTGATCTCCTCACTGACTACAAACCAGCACATCCTTCTCTCCCTTATTTCAGTGATTTTGACTGATGACAAATATATTTTTTCAAGTTGCAACAAATCATTTTGCTTTAAGGTTGTGCTTTGGCAATACATTTAACACTGGCCGATGCAGGCACAACAATTCATAATGTGAAGGATAACCAGAAAACTCCCCTCTCTCTCCGGTATTATAACTGCATTATGATGCAGTTACATATATTATAATGAGACGTGTCAGTATGCCCCAATGTGCTACAGGCACATTCTTCCAGCTGTTGAAGTTATTTCTCTTTGGCATCGCATCTCAGTATGTGAATCCCCCCAAAGCTCGGAAACGCACACCCTATCATGTCTTACTACTTCAGTAATATAGAAAACCTGCCTAGCCACTGAACTTAGCAACAGGCAACTCTTCCTCCATCCCCTTGCCCTGCACTCCACTCACATGTTTCTGGTGATAACAGAGTATTTTATTGTTATTTCAGGTGCAGGAATCTGCTAATGTTTCAGCCATCTTGTCTTCCTTGGGGCAGGATAAGAGTAAAATATGTGAATGAAACACATGAGTAGAATAGAGGGGGTTTTATTTGCTGAAGTATGCATTAGCTGAACTGCTTCTTCCTATTGCAGTGTAGCTGTTAGCAGTGCCTCTTACAAGCACAACCCTAGAAATTTTATACAGAAACCATTGTATTTTAATATGAAGATCTGCCCTTATTTTGCCTGCATTTTTAATTTGGAAAATAGGGACTTGCTATTGTTAATGGTACAATAAAAATCATCTGATAACACTGTATCATTTCAGCCTGAAATATTCAAAGCAGTAACATGATACATTGACTGTGAGTTAAATATACAGCCACAATACCATGTCATTACTCCTCTCTCTGTGCCACACTCTGTAGTGAAACTCAGCAACAATGAAATGAAAGCATTTAAACAAATTTGTGGTTTCAAGGGCAGCCTAAAAATATTACAAAATAGCCCGAAAGCACTACGTTCTTTACACCCTGATGTCAGCCTCAGGTCAAAGTAGCTTTATTCCGACTATGAAAGAATGTGATCTTGACCGAAATAACAATGAAGGGAAGCACTCAGTCAGAACTGCTCAGATGTAATTCCTACCCTAACACATTCTTTGTCATAAACAGATTCTCAGATGACATTGGATCAGTTACGTTTCCACCTTAAAATTTTAAGTGCTTTGTTAAAGTAACATCCTTAACAACTTTATGACAGTAAATGGAAATTGTACTCACACAGCCACATGCAACACCCTGAAACAAACACTGGTACTGGGAAGAGAATAGCTCTGAACTGGACTAAAAGACTTTGAGAAAAATGAGACATGAACAAAATGCCTAGGAGGCAGGAATTACAGGTGCTTATCTCAGAATTCATACCAGTCTCTTCTTAGTCTTTGATAAACACGTAAACTTTTTACCTTCTATTTCAGAAATGCAGATTATAGTTACTAGCAGCACAAGAGATACTGATTCAATTCTTCAAACTACAATATCATTAATAACATCCTGTATTGGGTTTGCATGGCAAGGTTTTGGTAGCGGGGGGCTACAGGGTTGCCTTCTGTGAGAAGCTGCTCAAAGCTTCCCCCATGTCTGACAGAGCCAATGCCAGCCGGCTCCAAGATGGATGCGCAGCTGGCCAAGGCCGAGCCCATCGGTGACAGTGGTGATAACACCTGTGGGGTAACACATTTAAGAAGGTGGAAAAAAAAATGTGGAGAACAGCAGCAGCACACAGAGAAGTGAGAATATGTGAGGGGAACAACCCTGCAGAAACCCAGGTCAGTGAAGAAGGAGGGGGAGGAGGTACTGCAGGCGCTTCCCCTGCAGAGATTCCCCTGCAGCCCGTGGGGAAGACCATGGTGAGGCAGGCTGTCCTCCTGAAGCCCACGGAGGTCCACAGTGGAGCAGATACCCACCTGCAGCCCGTGGAGGACCCCACACCGGAGCAGGTGCGTGCCCGGAGGAGGCTGTGACCCCGTGGGAAGCCCGCGCTGGAGCAGGCTCCTGGCAGGACCTGCAGATCTGTGGAGAGAGGAGCCCACGGAGCAGGTTTTCTGGCAGAACTTGTGACCCCGCGGGGGACCCACGCTGGAGCAGTGTGCTCCTGAAGGACTGCACCCTGGTAACAAATTAAACTAATTTCCCCAAGTTGAGTCTGTTTTGCCCGTGACAGTAATTGGTTGAGTGATCTCTCCCTGCCCTTATCTCAATCCACAAGCCTTTTGTTACGTTTTCTCTCCCCTGTCCAGCTGAGGAGGGGAGTGATAGAGCAGCTTTGGTGGACACCTGGAATCCAGCCAGGGTCAACCCACCACACATCCTACATTTTAAATCAAATAAATTAGCAATACCAGACTTAAGTAGAAAAAAAAATCATAGCATCGCAACCATCCCAGTCAGAACTCTACATCTTATTTGCTCACAGGTCAAAATGCAAAGATGGAAGACAAAATACAGTTTAGCTTATTTTAAAGATTAGCAAACCTGCACTACTTCTAAGAAAAACTGGGAGTAGTTTCCACTGCCTGGATCTCCTTGGGGAAAATCTAGACACCCATATTCCATTTTTCAATTGTCCGTGCCTGAGTATAGGTATATACTGCAATTGCCACAGATTTGCATGGTGTCATCGAACCTGAGCAACCCAGCCGCACTCTGTGTCACAGCCATCCTCTGCTCCCCAGCAACAGCAGCAACATCTCGTATACGCAGTCCCAGAGAAGAGTTTACTTCTTAGTTTGGCCATACTTGGCATGTGAAACCCCCAATATGATGAGAGGGCGGTGACTCTGAAGGCACATCACCTGAGAAACAGGTTATTACTGTAGACTTTCTTTGTTATCTGGCCAAGGCATGTACCATCTCATGATCCCGTATGGATAGGCATGGAGGACACTCACTGCAAATGTGGAAAGTCACTGAACATAACTTGAATGCCATTGTATGAGGCTGGACTAAAAAGCAAGCTAGGCTAAGCTGTATCCAGAAGTTAAATGGAAACAGGATATAATGCACAATGAACATGTGCTTCTATGTGCAAATGTACTTCTTGGTAGTCACTGCTTGAATTAATGACCTTTTGAATAGTTTCAATGTAAAATGCCACTAAGCGTGCATTATAATAAAGAAGAGCAGTATAGTCACCACAAAAGGCGATACTGCAATGGACAATATAGAACCACAGTAGGAATATCAGATCTAGCATGCAACTAATGGCATAATGCAGAGGTATCTGAAACCAATCCAGCTACATTAGCTGGGCTCAGCAGCAGTAATGTAAGCACAGTGATGTGGCTATACCACTCCAGGGACCTATGCTGGTATTTCTGCACAGTACATTGCTTGGCTGCATGTCTCAGTCAGTATCTGTGCCTACTGACTGAGATACAGTATTTTTCAAGACTTCTTACTAGGTTTTTGTTTCCCTAACACAGCAATACTGAAATTGGCTGCAGGAAATTTTCAAGTTTTTCCCATCTACTGAGATGAACCTGATTTTACTGGCACATTGATTGCTGAAAAAAACCCCCACAAACGAGAGAATTGTTTTATTCTTGTAATTAATAAGGTGTAACCTTCACGTTAAGGATACATTTTATCCTTCAGATACTGTACTGTGCCATTACAAAGTGGAAAATATGTCCAGCAGGACTAGCCAAGAGTATATCAGAATTCACAGTAACGATTTACAGGACCATTGATTGCCTAAATATTTGATCACTCTGTATCATTCATCTATTGCAATATTTATTCTAGATTTAAGTAGTTTTCCTATGCTCATTATCTCTTCAAATCATATTGAGAGTTGTAGTTCTTCGAATAAGTTTTTATAGCATAGAATAAAAAGTGGCTCTTAAGTGTGTAAGCAGAAAGATAAAACAGAAATTATTTTCTCTTTTTCATTGCAAGGTGATGTTATTGCTAATCAGACTACCAGAATCAATGCACCATAAAGGATTCTTTGGCACGGAGAATATACACCACAGATAAACTTAATTACTTTTCAAAGGGGAAAGAAAACTGTTCTGTGAAACAGCAGACAGGTCTTGTATTGACCTGACATGAGCAGACAGAGCTGATTGCTGCTACACCACAGCTCAGACATGGCTATGTTTTACAAAACTTCTTCCAGGCATAGGCAAGTTACCTACTGTAACAATTTTAGAATTAGCATTGTTTTCACAGATGTCTTCTTACTCTGCACTACTAGATCTGGTGGAAGAGTAGGATCAGTGAGAACCCTCTAAAATTGACACTAGAGATTTACAGTAAAACACTTTTTCAGTCAAGGCAGCATCTATCACTATTCACACTGAGAAGCATCTTAATCAGCAGGAAGCCCTGCTGCAATCAATGATGAGGCAATTCCTGCCTGTGGTAGCCTTTGGTCCACGCGCATCACAGTTTGACTCAGAAGAACACCTTCACTCACCTTCTGCTCCAAATAGGAGAATGTGGTGTTTCAGTAAACACGTTCTCAAGGTCTCGTAACAGATCCCTGGTCATGTCAGCGTCATGGCAGGTAGCTTTGTGCCTGATTTTCCGTTACCTATCATAAGGTAGCCTAGCCCATAGAGAAGCAGAGACAGGCCATGTAGCTGCTTATTTAAAAATGATAGTTACAGGAGCCTACATAGCTCTTCATTTAACTGCCAAGATCACATTCTCCTTTCTTGAGACAGAAGGAAGGTGAAAAATATACTGATAAGACTGCATCATTTTTGCTGAGGTTAGGATAAGGGCACCGTATCAATTAATTGCAATTAGATTAACTGATGGACAAAGAGAATTTGCAAGATCCACCTACTTTGTATTTAAGATGGAGATGTGTGATGCAAATTTGCAGGGCCACTGAAGAAGACTGCATGCTTAGGAATAAAAATTGATAGTAAACATGACACTATTTTCCAAACTGTAAGTCACGGTAGACATGCAATCTCTTAGATGAGTATATAAACACATAAAACCCCCTCAAGTACTTGTAGGTGTACTCAAAACAACTTGTTTTCTTGAATTTATTATCATGACTTCCATAGTTCACATTAAGTAGTGGTAGCACTGATTTTGCAAAAAATATTCTTCAAAACACATCTCAGAGGTATACTAGACTATATTATTCTCATTGAATAGGAAGTTAGTGACATAAAATCCTTCATCAGTAATCTTAGTGTAGTTCTGTCCTATTCCAATCCAATTTATGCTGTTCAAAAGTTTTTGAGCTACTTTCTCCTTGAATAATGTTGCTGCTTTTACTTTGCTCTTTGTGGCTTGCACACCACTTCAGATTTGATAAATCAAGCCCTAAAAATTTTATGATTATTTCTGTTGTTTCAGGATTCCTTTCCACATATTTTCCTGTCTTATGTTTTCATCCTCTTTTCCTTTCTTACATCATTGTACTTCATAAATGCACTTTTTTTTTACAAAGTTTTACTAGTCTGTTTTTTATGCCATCTCTTTATTATATTCTAATTTTTTTGTTTTGTTTTGTTTTCCCTTTATCTTTTTTCATGTCTCTGTATTATTATAGTGTTCTGAAGCACACAGTAGGAGCGAAGCTACCATGCATTCTAAGGAGGATGTCTGAATTTAGAGGGGGAAGGGATGAGCCCTAATCTGGGTTCAGTTCCCTTTTTTTTTTTTCTGTAGTAGCAAGGTTACTACTCGATTGTGCTTCCGGTATCTAATTATATTGAGTATTATTTCATTAGCCTTTCTTTTTACTAATTATTACAAGGTTTGTAAACTCTTTCACATGGTTGTACCCAACACAATGATGGCCGTGGCTTGCACCGTCTCCTAAATAAACTGTAAACTGCTATTTGAATACACTAGAATGACAGGTACATTAAGAGATAACATAACATGAAGGGAACTAAATAGCAAATGACTCCATATGCTTTCTAAGACACTCGTATTAAATATTAAACACATTTGAAGAACACATAACAAGTCAAATCTCAGTTCCGCTGCCTCTTTCTCATACTTTCACATGGTCTTTTTCCCTTTATTTCAATACTCACGTTGAAAATACATATTAATAGAAATACTCTTTAACAACCAACCAACCAGCTGGAATTTAGAGTGCATGCTTTCAGATGTTAATCAAATTTCTTCTTGCATGACATAGGAAGGTTATGGAGCAATGGATTCAGAGCCATGCTGCCTGCACGAGATGTGGACAAAGTGGTGGCACAGTAAGGGAAGATGCCCAGTCTCCTGCTCCATCTCAGAGCATGTAACTGGTAGGCCTGTGCTAATGCTGAATTTCCTTTTTAAGGAGCTTTAGATACTATTACTTAAAAAACTTGTTTGATACTTCATTTTCAGAATTTGCAGAAGCCGACAATTACCTATTTGGCAACTAGAACAGGAGTAAATCATTGTGTGGCAGGCATTTTAATGAATCTTTTCTTGCTCCTGTTTTTCTCCTGCCCTTCCTTGCCCCTCCAATTGTATCTCTGTTGTAAGGTGCCCATTTTGTACATGTACAACATTTGTGTATATGGAACTGACCTCATGTAGACATGAAAAGAAGACTGAGTGGCAAATAATTCAGTTATGTCTGGCTGTGATTCCATATTTGTATATAAAGTAGCAGAGTTTTTGTTCTGTTTCTTTTAATAACAACACCTCAGAGGTACAATTCTACATTCCATATTTCATCTGGCAGATAATGGAAAAAAAAAGGTTTATTAATTATTTTACAGAATTGTTTGCTTTTATTTTTTGACTCCAGGTTCTCAACTATTACCTGTTTTTCTAATGGTAATTATTTTGTTAATGCTATGAATCTGCAGTTCCATTAGAGTGCAGAATAACTGTGGGAGGTAAAGTCCCAGTTCTCTCTTATATTTAACATTTTTTTTTTTTTCAGTCTTTTTTAAGTTACTCTCAAAATGTTATGAGAATAGACAAGTTTCCTATTTCTGATGATACTTATACTAGTAATCTAATTAGTTCTTCGGGTTCTGTGATTGTTATGCAATTATATTATGTCATGAAAACAGCATGTACTGTCATATTGTTCTTTTTGTTTCTTCATGAAGTTTTAGTGCATTAAAAACAAGACAAAAAACAGTCTCTGTAACAAAGCCATAAATAACCCCCAGCATCTTTTTTTATATTTATAAAACTCTTATTAACAAATGAGACCTTCAATTTACTGGAACATATTGAGTATATGAAAATAAAATCTTGCATCATAACACAGTATCTTTGAAATGTTCTGTGCCAATCATATCAGATTGTTCTCATTGACTCAATCAGGCATAATTTAATCAGAAATAAATTAGACTTCCTCTATTAGAGCAAAAATAAACACTTGATTCATGTTCATTCCCTTATAATATTTGCTTGTATCCGCAACTGTATAAGAATTAAGGAGCTCAGCAGGCCCTCTGGCGAAGTGATGTATTTTCAACTGATCCTTTGGTCTGTTTTCCTAAGTCCAGAACACACAAGACATTATTTGTGATAATGGATGTCTTTTTGGCTGATGACACTGAGATTGTATGAAATGACCAGCTGATAATATCTCTCTCACTGTAACTATATCTGTATCTATATGCCAGTTCTTTGTTTTAGCTAACCATAGCTAAAATGAGGACTATTTTCTTGGACAAACAACATCTTTAACCTAAGTAGAATAGAAGTTTTCCTTAAAAAAAAGTGAGTTTGACAACAGAATAATCTCTGTACAAAAATGGCAGATGAGGCTTTGTGGGTAACTTTCAAAATTAAACTGAATAAAATACTAGGAAATTATATTCAAAAAAAGAACAATCTCGAACCAGAAAGGAGGTAACCTTCAGTGAAGAAAGAGATTAATTATCTTTTATCTGAGTATCAAAATGTTCAATTTGTGTGGGCAAAGTCTTCAGTCTCACCAAGCCTGTCTGATAATGGCATATATTTTTGCCTTTGTCTAGCTTCAGCTTATGCCACAGTTTGCCTAAGGTCATCGAAGAAAATTATTCAATATACTACACCTTTTCCTTGTGCCTGAGGCTCTTAAAGTAAG
>VYZV01038508.1:0-14710 GCA_013401275.1 Pandion haliaetus | reverse complement strand
ACCACCGACCCATTTGGAGTTCTTGTTGGCTGTCCTTGAAGTCTTTGTTCTTGTCCTTGTTCTTTGATCTTGAAAATTAATGCAATTCCAATCACATGTGATTAATTCCAGCATTGTTGTCATCTAGTGTACAGGAACATCTAGTCATAAGAGCAAAGAACTGCAAAACTTATGAGTAATTACTAGTTAATCACTTGACTACACCTTTGTAATTACCTCTACTAGCTAGTCCCCTGGCTACACTTTTGTCTATTGTTTCAATCATCATTTATCAAATCTCACTTTTACATACAGAATGTATGGACATATGTTAATTCTTAAACACAAAATTAAATAGAAAATATATGAGGTTTCTATAATTATAACCTTTATAATGATTGGTCTTTCAGTTACACTATCTCAGTAGCACTGTCAAATTAATCCTTGATATCTAAATCAAGATAAGGGGTTTCCAAGCAGCAAATCTTCTTGGCTTCTTAAAGTAAAACAATATAAATCAACGAGAATCAGCTAAGACTTCTCTGGTTAAGTAACTTACAGTACAGTACTGCACATTCTTTAAGTTCTTTAACTACTATAGTTACACTATAACTTTGTATTCCTAAAATTTTAACTGTAATCAAATAATCCTAACTTTTATATAATCTGATTTGATCTCTTTATCAAAATATATGTAACAATAATGCCACCTTAGGTTCTGTGTCGTTCTTGGCCTCAGGAGAAATTAATTATTATTCTCCTTTTACTTCACAATACACAAAAATTAGAAGAAAGCAATATTCCTGCAGGCCAGCAGAAGAACTTCCAAACATGCATGTTTCTCCCTCCACTTACAAAGCCCATTAGGGATCAGTGAAAACATGCCAAGGAATGGTCAGACCCTGATCTGGAGAAATAAGAAGCAGAATCAACAGTTAACGAAAGCTGGAGCCATCCAACATTAAAGTTTCCGCTACTGAGCCAAGTTTCTTCTACAAACTGAAATCAGAGCTATACAGAGGCAAACACACTTTCCCACTGTGTGGATCATAAATGAACAGCATTAGTCATTTTGTCATTTGGAATAAAATACTTCTGTGCCTTTTCTCAACTGCTATTGTTCTATCATTATCACAGAGGCTGGTATTTAACTTTTCTCTGAGTTCCTTGGCATCTAACAAAGATCTGTCAAATGTAACTTCTGGCCCTGCTTTACAGTTCAGCATTAACCCATGCACGCTTGATTCCTTGTAAACACTCATGTTTCCTAAAAGTAGTGATTTACATCAAAGATGCAGCATTATGCTCAGTCTCCAAGCTCTGTAGACTGGCATAGCTCCAGCCACTTCTGTGGAACGCCATGGATTTATCCCTGCTGAGGAGTCAACTTGTGCATTTAAAGGCTATGAGGATTGTTAGGTTCACTTAGTTTGCATCACACCAGCAACCAAACTTAGCAATCCACAGCCATACACTGGATCAAGTGTTTCTTGAGAGAGTTAGACACATATAAAGATGACAACAAATGAGCACAGGAGCAACGTCAAGGTGGTGAGTAAAGAATGTGAGTGTATTTCATAAACACTGCTTACCTTTTCCTCTGGCATAGATAAAGACTCACTGTCAAGATTTTCTATTAAACCTTTACAACACCAAGATCTGAATGTGCTGGAAATAACCCAAAGCAATGCATTGGAAAATTGTTAAGCCATAATCATTTTAGCTAAGAACATTGTATTTATGACAGCTCCACCATTTTCATTACAACTTTGGCAAATGTGGAAAGCCTTTTACTCTCCATTTAACAGCTATTTTTGTCAAGGCCAGCATCGCTATTAAGATTACAGTATTAGAGGTTCTGGCTGCATTTTAATCAGAACTAGTCTCCCTTTCTTCATTTTAGGCTGAAGAAAAGTGTTGTGACCTATCATTTTGTCTAGCTGCTACTGCTGTGAGTGTACAGCAGGCACCCATCTGCATCCAGAAGGGGAGCACAAGGAAAAGACAATTCTAAGTGTGGCATTTGATTCACACATTTTCTCTGAAGGCAACAGAGTACCTAACCAGGTAAATGAATCTGAGGAAACCAAAAGGCAGAAAATACAACAATCCCTGACTAATATGATACATCTGCTGCAAAAAAGACATCTGAGTGGAACTCAAGGTGATGCTGGAGCCCTTGTTGCTGGCTGTCTGTAATTTACTACCTGCAACTTCCATTTGAACAGTGTCTCTCAACCCAGAGATCCAGCTGACAAGCAGGCCACACAGTTTTAAGGTTTCCAGAGTCTAAGCTTTGTTAATCACAGTAAAAAATTTAGTGTCAAGGTTGGCACCTCCAGTATCCCTGCTGGGGACCCTTAAATGACAACGTATGACTTTAGATCTATACAGCACACAGAAGGATGCTCCTGCAGAGTCAACAAAACTCAAATATTTTAAAAGGAAGGAGGAAAGCTCACTGGAACAGCAGTTGTTGTTTCTGCCTAGCTAGAAATTATTGGTGACATTCATGTTTAAGGCATCAGAGATGAGTCGTCTTACTTTCAATTTGCCTCTCTTTTTTTCCCTTGTTCCCCTTCCCACGTTCTTCAGTGGCTCCTATTAGCAACTTTGTAATAATATATCCATAGCTGATGTGCATACATCTCTTTAGCCTGCCTAACACACATGTAATACAATACTGCAAAGCCTAATAATACAACCAGTTTTAAGATTCCTAACTTGCAAAGATCCTCCACAACACAGGATTAAGCCTCGAAATATGATCTTCATTCTATAGTCAGAGACATCAGCAGCCATATGACTACGGTTATCCCACTACCTTCTTGGAATTGGCAACGCTGATCCATAGTACCTTTTTCTTTTTTTTTTTTTTTTTTTAAACTAGAATTCATGAAAATCCAAACTCTCCCCAAAAATTAATCTGAAATATTTACAGATACCTAGTTAGCACAGGCATGCTTTGGTAAGACAAGATTTCATGTAACCTGCAGCTCTTGCTATATGAGAAGCATTTGTTTTCAGATGCTGGGCTGCCTTTGTAAATGTTTTCAAAGAGATGCCTTTCCATCATCCTGGCATACTACAGGACAGATGGTTCTGATAACTATGCATTATCCCAAACAAGCAACAATGAGGAAGAGAAAATATCAAATCAAGACAGAGCTAGAAAGGTATACATTGTCAAAGGGAAGGGAAAATATTCACCTCTGCTTCCGCTGCTTGCTTATGCCTTGCAATATGTTCTATGCAAACCCCTGTAAAAGGACAGGGGGGAAATAAAAAGAACTTTAAGACACCAAAAATAAACAATATGCCACATAAGAAAGTTTCAGACAAGTCTGAATACATGTTTAAGTTTTGTTCACCTGAACATCTACACTGACGTGAAAAGTACTTAAAAGTTATGGCCATTTGGACCCAGTCCCCAGTTTGCATTTGTGTATCAAATACTGCATTTCCAGCTCTGTTTGAGAATAATTGCAATGACATCCTTTGCTGTGTCCTACAGCTCTAAAGAGCTATAGCTTACACCTCAGAGCAGGGCAGGGGAATCAATGCCATCCTGCCTAATGCAGAGGGTGACAGACACCAAAGGGCATCACCTTCCATGAAGTGCCTTTATTTTGGAGATATTTCATAGGCCAAACCCCTGACTTGAAAGCCTCTTTGGCAAAAATCCTTCTTTCTCCATGAGCTGAACCATAGAAATCCCAAATCAAGAGAACTGGGAAAAGATCATAGAATCATTTAGGTTGGAAAAGACCCTTAAGATCATTGAGTCCAACCGTTAACCTAACACTGCCAAGTCCACCACTAAATCATGTCCCTAAGCGCCACATCTACACATCTTTTAAATACCTCCAGGGATGGTGACTCCACCACTTCCCTGGGCAGCCTGTTCCACTGCTTGACAGCCCTTTCAGTGAAGAAATTTTTCCTACTATCCAACCTAAACCTCCCCTGGTGCAACTTGAGGCCATTTCCTCTTGTCCTATCACTTGTTACCTGGGAAAAGAGACCAACCCCCACCTCACTACAACCTCCTTTCAGGTAGTTGTAGAGAGCAATAAGGTGTCCCCTCAGCCTCCTTTTCTCCAGGCTAAACAACCCCAGTTCCCTCAGCCACTCCTCATAAGACTTGTTCTCTAGACCTTTCACCAACTTTGTTGCCCTTTTCTGGATGCACTCCAGCACCTCAATGTCTTTCTTGTCATGAGGGGCCCAAAACCGCACACAGCATTCAAGGTGTGGTCTCACCAGTGTGAATACAGGGGGACTATCCCTTCCCTAGTCCTGCTGGCCACACCATTTCTGATACAAGCCAGGATGCTGTTGGCCTTCTTGGCCACCTGGGCTCGCTGCCGACTCATGTTCTGCCAGCTGGCTCCCCTCCCTCAGGGAAGCCTGGTCCCACTGCAGCCTGCTGTTTGGTGTCTTTAATTTCAGGTTTCTTAAAGTACAGGAAGCTTTCCTAACCATAGGCCTTAGATACACCTACACATAACACGCAAAACAGAGAAAGGGCCTGAAAATCTGTGAGGGGAAATAGCAAGGCTTGAATGCTGTTTCATTTACAGAACTGTTCCTGAGCATATGTGGAGCTTGGACTCTTGTTTTTACTACAGGAACTTATTTTTAGCAGTAAAAAAGTGCCAATTTGAAACAAACTGTGTCATCTGACCCACTTAGTGGATGAGGGAAAAGCTGTGGATATTGTTTATAGTAAAGCCTTTGGCACCATTTCCCACAGCATTCTCCTGGAGAAACTGGCGGCTCAAGGCTTTGACGGACATACTCTTCACTGGGTAAAAAAATGGCTGAATGGGCAGGCCCAAAGAGTTGTGGTGAATGGAGTTAAATCCAGTTGGCAGCAGGTCACAAGTGGTGTTCCCCAGGGCTCAGTATTGGGGCCAGTTCTGTTCAATATCTTTATCAATGATCTGGACGAGGGGATCAAGCGCACCCTCAGTAAGTTTGCAGATGACACCAAGTTGGGTGGGTGTGTTGATCAGCTGAAGGGTAGGAAGGCTCTACAGAGGGATCTGGATGGGCTGGATCAATGGGCTGAGGCCAACTGTATGAGATTCAGCAAGGCTAAGTGCTGGTTCCTGCACTTGGGTCACAACAACCCCATGCAATGCTACAGGCTTGGGGACGAGTGGCTGGAAAGCTGCCTGGTGGACAAGGACCTGGGAGTGGCCTGCACGAGAAGCCAGTGCACCTTCAGCTTCTGTTAAGCTGGTCCAGGTTGTCCATGTTAAGAACAATTTAGCTAATAGACTCCCAGCTCCAGCCTACTGCTATCTTACGCCCACCTCTGAACAAGGAACACAAACCTTCTTTAACTCGCCAGGATGCATAGGCTTCTTGCTCCACAAACATCACAGCAGCAGAGGCCACCCAGCAGAATGTGAAGAACCAGCTCTCTCAGGAGACAAGTTTCCCACTTTATTCCCACAAACAACAAAAGTCACTGATAAAGCTGAGGAAAATGGTTGGAGTTCTGCATGAAGCACAGCCTGGTATGTAATTAGCAAAGTGAGAGAAAGCATTCAAAACCAAATGCATTCCAAGCAGCTCAGCCGCCTCCAGCAATGTTCCAGCAAGAGGTATGCAGAGCAAGGCCTGGCTTTTTTTTTCAGCCTAGACGACTATTCAAGGTTTCCAATGTTTCTAGAAGTGCATGACAGCCATAAATTCATTTAAAGAGTGATGACAATTAAAGAAATGTAATCTGTCACACTGCAGAGTTTTATTTTACTTGATAATGCGTTGATATATATACACACACAAGAATGAAAAGCATATTTTGACATTTAAAGCCATCCTAGCTTGTCTGTGGCACACAGCCCAAGCTGTCAGGAGAAATGTGGGAGTGCTGCAAAGGTTTCAGATAACAACAACTTCTAATTAAGAGATTAAGTTGAATTTTTACCAAATTAGAGCATGCACAGCTTCTCTCACACAAACACAAAAATGAAAAACATTTGGCCAATACTATTTTTTCTGGCCAGTCACTTCCCCAAAGCTGCAATTGTAACTGACTGCAGGCTTTTCTTCTCCAGAACAACAGCCTACTTTGCAGGCTAAAGCACTAGTCTGAGGTTCAGATGATTATGATTCAAACCCTGGCTCTGACACAAGCCACTTCTCTAACTTTGGGTAACTCATTTAACTAACACTTACTCTGTTTCCAATCTAATCTGTAAAGTCAGGATAATCCTATTTCCTTTTCTTACACTTTGGGAATAGGGTAGGATAGCTTGGATACCAGAAATTATCTTGGGTAGCACATAGCTCTCTGGAGGCTAATTTCACCATCCACAAAGTGTAACTGACATTTTTGAAGCTGCCTACGCTTTTGTGGATTTCTAGTGATGCTCATTCACCTCACCTGCTAAAATGACCATCATGAATAGATCGCTCTAGTCTTAAGAATTATCAGTGTGCATATTAATACCTCTACCAAACGTGTATGAAACTTCTATAAGAGGTAACTGTGAACATTTCTTCCAAGGTACATTCTCCAAGGATACAAGATGGAGGAGGAACATGGTTCTGTAATGTAGATTAGAGACCATGCACTACAACCACATTTCTTAAACTGGAAGCATGACATACCTCTCTGATGACAGTATGATAACGGGAACATTTGCAAAGCATCAGGATCACCCCATGCTTGTACAGCTGCAAGAATATAATGGCTGGCAAGAGTAGTTATCACTTGCTTGTCCCACCCCTCTGCCCTGAGAGCATCTGCAGGACCCTGCACAGCTATGGACCATTTCACTCCCTGCAATGGGAAGGAGAGAAAGAGAAATATTGCTAGCTGCAGTCATGACTGACTATTCCTGTCAACTATCATCATCACCAGTAGTGGCTTAGTTAGTGGGGGAAGTACAAACAGGTTATTTGCTGCACAATGGACTAATAGGAGGGGGAAAGCAACTACAGCCATGTCCTCCTCCTCTCCCTTTTTTCTCTCCTTCTTTCTCAGTGGTGGAAGAGACAGAAAAGTAGTTGCTCCCTCCCATCACTCTTTCTCTCCTTTCTCTCCTTTCCTTACCTCTTTTGTATCACTTATCTTCAGAACAGCTGGTCATATATATAAATAAGAGTGAGGTCAAAGCTGTTACAAAAAAGATGATTGATTTGACCTAGAAATGTTCTGAGAAGTACTGTGTAACTAAGATGCCTGTGGAATGTACCACAGAAGACCAAAGATGTTCATAATGGCTCTTTCCCACAGGGACATCTACAAGGAAAACATTTCCTTTGCCCCCTGTCTCTCCCCTCATTCTGAAAACCAGCAGTGTGATGTACATCTTGATACAAAAAGGGTGAACAAGTGGTATGTTTCAGACTCAAGAGATTGTCAGTATACAGAATAAAGAGGAGGAGTCACAACCACACTGAATGCCTAATTACTGGGGGATTGATTTCCCTATGTAGAGGAAAAGAGACTTTCTCCAAAGCAATTCCCTCCAAGAATATATACAGACATTGGCAACTTCTGCAGCCTTGCCCACAAAGTACAGAATTTTTATTGCAGGGGATTCTGCCCGGTGTTTTTTGTTTTTTTACAGATGACATTTACTGGTACTTACACTTTACAATGTTACAAAACCAGTTTGGGTTCCAGGCCACAGTACAAGAGAGGTGCAGGGATTAGGGTTTTAAATGCATGCTTCAGTACTTGCAATAACCTGACTCCTGAATTAGGTGGCAGAAACCCCCTAAAGGAATTAAATAGCACTACAGGAAATCCATCCGTTAGTTGTTCTGCTATTTGTCTAAGGGCTCTATGAGGCTGTCCTAAGTCCTTGCTCCTTCATTAACTTCCCTGTGCTGCAACTTAGCACCTTAATTATGCACATATAAACATCTGTGGGGCCATGTGATAAACTGGGTCACTTAAAGATCAAAAGACCCCTTCTCCTTTCTGCCACGTTTCTGACTCTCCATCATTTCGACATTCTAGTTTCATGGTGCAGCCCCATTTACAGTCACATTGGCGCAACTGGTAGGGCAGCAAACAGCAGAGTAGGGCAGGTAAGTGCTCCGGTTGGCTTCTTTGCCAATACTGGTATTTATCACAGCTTTTATAATTCAGAGTTGTCTGAAGCCACCTGGATACGGCGACACTTTCGTAAATCAGGCTCCACAGTCTAACTTGCAGGCAGTGATTTCATCCTATGGAAACTGTACAGCATTTTCAGGAGAGGAGATTTTCTCGTCACAAACTCTGCAGATGGAGAAGATAAAGCTTAGAAAAGGTCTGGACAGTGATGGTAGCATGTCAAGAAGTCTCCCCTTGTCTCTCTTTAAGCTAGCAGAAAGTAACAAAGCTCTCTTGTCGGCCTTGGGTTGTCTCATTGCAAATTAGCTCTCATGAAGAGAGAAGCAAGACAAAATACCCATGGAGGGGTGGGGTGGATTTGTTTTTACAATAGCTTTTGTTCCATGCAGCAATATGGAAATGCAAGATAAGGGTTTCTATTACCCAGAGGCTACTGGGGTACACTGCATTCGCAGCACATGTGTAAGTCCCATTAATGCTAACAGGCACTGAGCTTACTCAGGAAGAGCAGAACAGAGTCACTGCATTTTCACAGTGGTGTTTATGGACAGGAAACCCTTGCTATCTACTTGTCTTCCAACAACTTCAGGGACAGTCCATTACTGCATTCACTTGGAGAAAATAAAATGGAACAGAAACATAGGTGCTAATTAGCTGAAACCATTCACATTATACCATCATTCAACAAGTCCCCATCTGTATCAGTATTAATGCAATGCCTCAGTTGGCCCATCTGAACACAGCAACCTGACTGTATTAAGAGGTGATGAAAATTTCTGCTAAATCTCTGCCAAATGTACTTTTAAAAGGACAACAGCAGCAAAATAAGTAATATAACTTGTACCAGTGATACTGCACAAGAGAGTGCAAAACTGGCTGAGAAGAACCAGGAGCATGTGTCTCCTGGGGCACAGGATAAGCATTCTCAGCTAAGGCATGAACACATGCCTAAGATACCAGAAAGGCATGGAATAATTCCCAGATGGCTAAGAGCTTCATGTGGCATTTGCAGCAGCTCAGCCTGTCCCATGCAATATTTGATGCATGACATCAGGAAGACACTGCTCTCACCCTGCTTTAGCCCTCAGAATCTCATGTACATGTCCATCACGCCTTCCAAATGCCAGAAAAAATGTCTTTTAAATGCACCCAGCGTTAGACATACGTTCACTCAAACAGATCACGAAAAGTAGTCAAACTTATAGAGCCAAGTTCTCATTAAATGTACATTGTAGACCTTAGGGTTACATGACTAGTCCAATGTCACTGTCTCATTTACAGTTCAAGTCATTGATTTTCTTGTTGAAGGGATCATTCATTGATGACTGCATGAAAAGAGTCTCCTCCTCTAACCAACTCTGTTCATGAGGGTCATCTCTTCTTCTCCTTGGACCTCCCCCGCAAACAAACTTCCCTCCTTCCAGCTCTTCCCTCCATAATACAAATAAACTTCAAATATGCTTTCGTCCCTCCCATCTTGAAAAACCCATGCCAAAACACATAAGCCACCCTGAGATGACTACAGTAATTAGCATTCCTTTCAAACAAATCCAGCCTAGAAACATCTTGCTTATGCTCTTACAGTAAATGGGAACGACTAACAATACCTTTACAACTTCTTAGTTAGGCCCTTCAGTAGCTTTGGCCATGCTCCTGCTGTTGTGCCATTTCTTTTCTCGGCTTCAGAGATACCATTCCCTGAATCCTTCTTCTAGTTCTCCAAGTGCTCCCTCAGTGTGTCCTCTATGGAATTCTCATGCTACACACCTTTCAGTTTTCTTCCGTAGTTGCACTGGCCTTTTTGTTCCTTCTCTTTCCCTTCCACTTTTCATCTCATTTGCAAACACAAATCCAGTTATCCTGATGACTTACAAAATGACACACCTTCTGTTCAAATGGGAGTCTTGGCTTATTTTCTTATATTTTTATGTATGTGTTTAGCAATCACTATGAAGTCATCATGGCTAAAGCAGCTATCTTAATTTTCTTCTCAAGACTCTCCTGCCCATTGTCTTCTTTCCTCATGACCTGTGACCAGTAACAGCATCTTCCTGTTGCACCAGCCCATAACTTGAATATCATCATCTTGGAGCTTGCTCTTGATTCTTGTATCTTGTACTTAAGCTATACCTCAGCCTGGCAGATGGTTTCCACATAGTGTTGCTAATAGGCCATACATAGCATCCTATCATCTGCAGAGGTAAAACTTTCTTGACAAATGCAGTCTTGTTCCAGAGCTATTTAGCTGAAATGCTGCTTTAAAGGCCATTTTTCTAGACTATCCCTTTGGCAATGTTATGACTTTCTATGCAAGCCTCTGTTCATTCCCTTCTCTGTTTCACATCAATAATAAGTTACATATCGTTGCTACTTTTTCCACAGTTTACCCACAAGTCTCTCTCACCTCTTCTTCAATATCAAAAGATCAATTTCTACCTCTGTTGTAGCCCCAGGGATTCTATCAGCTCTAGTCCAGAGTTTGAAAATGCTTTATACCCCATGGGTGGCTTCTAGCTCCACTGAAGTCTGTGGAATGCAGGGGCCAAGATTTTGTCTTACAATACCTTTCTGAAATCAGTGAAATTATCTGCAGTATGTAAAGTTAAATGCGTGCCTCAGGCAAGGTCTACTTCAGAAATGGTTTGCTGGTATCGTTATGCAAGTACAACCATCTTGGCACAACTGAAACATCTAATTCTATCATAGGCACAGCCTATAGCAATGACATTGTCTTTTGTTGGTATGATTTATATTAGTGTGTAGACTTTAAAAAAAACTCAATTCTTTCAGCAAAAGCATTTCTGGCAATAGAAATGCAACTGTGTTAAGGCTGCTATTAGTATAGGAAAGTTCTAATAAACAAGCAAACAAACAAATCACAACAAAGCTCACTCAATCTAAGAAACCTTTGTGACATAATCTCATCTAAACTTTTTCTAGGACTAGGACATGAGTATGAAAAAACCAGCCAAATTATAAAAGCTAACCAAACATACATGTGTATGATCTATATATGTATGCAGATACATAGAGATCAATCTAAAAAAAAAAAATTTCTTGAAAAGTATTTGTTTCTACTGCTGCCATTGAAAAATTGACAGCCCAAGAAAAAAAAAAACATATAGCTTCAGTGTAGACTGTGATTCTTCACACTATCGCACAAATACATGTAAATCAGGCCACTAACAGATACATCTAGGATTAAAGGACTGCTTAAATATGACATCATCCTTTGGCTTCTCCTGAGACTGTCTGGAAGAGTGATGATAGCACTTAATGCTTATTGCCAGAATTACTCTTACAGATACAGCACCAGTGATGGTATATATGTAACAATGATGCAGAAGTGTCTAATTTATCAGTTAGACACCAGCATTAGATCACTGCAATGCCAAGAATATGAAAAGAAGTCACAGTGGTTTTATAGTACTCTACTGTTAAAAGTTTTAAACACAAAATATTGTCATTGATGAACAAAAAATACCAAACTTGATGCTCACACTAAAAGTTTAGCTCAGAGTTGCTAAGTAGGACCACTATGCTTGTTTTCATTATGTTATACTTCTTTTACAGCATTCCATTGTTACTGATTTCATTTGAATTACATTAGTGTAAAACTTCTATAACGTACTAAAAGGATGAGAATATATTTCTTTTTTTCCTGGCTAAACTAAGAAATCATGGGGAGACTACAAATATGGACCATCTTGCTGTCATTTTTGCAGATACTTTTAAAAATCAGAGCTCCTCTTTAGAAGCACTTCCTCTGCCTACTAAAATCTTCAGTCTGCACATAAGCCAGCATAGTTGTTGAACTTGCAAGAAATATTTTGCATCACATGTACAAGGCAGTGGAAGGAGCAGAGAAACTACAGAATGATGAAGTACTGCTCTGAAACCAAAAGCATTGCTGGTACACTCTTCAAAGGAGCAGAAACTTGAGGTTTCTGGAAGTGAGAAAAGAATATAACTAAATGTAGATCAGCATCTCCTAATGAGAACTCAGGAAACAGATGTTGCTGATACCACATTCACAGCATTTGAAGCTTTTTAATGAATGTGAGAGACAAGCGTGTGTGTGTATTTCTGTAGCATTGCTTTTCTGAGGGGCTTTGCAGTTACTTACTGTCTGATATTTACCTTATTCCTACAGAGGAGCTCTACTTAATGTTAAAGTTGCTTTGTTCTACTTTAATACCATTTTTTATGTTCTTGAAAGGTGGGCAAATACACATTCATGTTCACTAAATGCATATCTGTTTCTTTACCTACATTAATGGAAAGTTTACTATTCTTCTTCCACAATTCACTGTAAATATTCAAGGCTTCAATAATTGCTGTTCAGCCCTCGAGTCCAATATACACAAAAGGAGGATACTCTACCCCATAGGAGTCTAAGAATAATACTGTATAATTTATATAGGATCTTTCATTGCAGCAATTCACAAAGCTTTACAAACACCCATGAAGTTCCATGGCTCTGTTTATTAACATTTTAAGAGAGAAGAAAGGAGTTACAACTGACTCAAGCAACAAGCCCTAGCTCTCAGCTTCTAAAGCAATGGATCAGACCAGCTCCTAAAATGATTAGCTCCACTTATTCTGCAAAGCCCAATGTTGCTGCACATTAGAAAACAGAGAGGGATTTGTATGGCCTTGTGGGCCATACCCATTTTTAACCCTCATGAAATTAAAGAACCTCCTTTATTTCACTGCAATTGCTTTATGTCTGCACAAAAACCCTATCACCGAACTTTACATGCCTGTTCCTGGATTACTAAGTGCCCTAGCACCTGTAGACTGACACTCTTCCTCTAGAATGTATGCTAAAGACAGAAACCCCCTGAGACAAATAACCCAACAGGGGCAAACTTGCCCCTGTATAAATATATACATCCCATCCAGCACAATGAGCTTATTCCTTTCCTAACTTTCACCCACACTCCTCCATGCATATCTTTTTATTGTGGCTGCTGAAAATCATGCTCTGCAACTGCCTCCTTGCTCAGATCTCTCCTGTTATGGTGGATAACAGTAATAGTGCTGTTGTTCTTCACTCCCAAGTCCAGCACCCTCCAGGCACATAACAGGAGGAAATTTTTTAAACACGTCCCAGGGGACATCACTAGGGAGCACAGAGTCACAAATTACAGTGATTAGACTAATGGCAAAAATTATCTCATTGAAACAACAGGACATTTGTCACATCCTACCCATTGGGAAAGGCCCACTTCCTGTCCCTTGGGCTGCTATTTACCTGCCCTACAAGCTTGTGCCCTGACACTTCAGCCTGCAAGCCTTCCTGTAGCTGCTTCCTTGGCTGAGAAGACAGAATAACCCCTGCAAGGCCCAGGGTGCTGTGAGACAGGCTGTCGAGTAGATCACAATTGTCAGATGTATCACCCACAGTAAGGTGTTGAACCAGCATCTCCTCTGAAATGCCACGGAAGACCCACTGAAGCCCCAGCAGGATACAGTACGCTGGCAAATGGAATTAAGCACATTTGCTTCTTCTGCCACACGCTTCCCTGTACATACCCTATATGTATCTTCCTGGGTCCTCTTGGGTGGCCATACTGCTTTCAAATGTTTCTTCTGCTCCAGGCAGTTCAGCTTCTCCTATTTCTGACCAAGCCCAGCCTTGAAAAAAACTTTTAAATATAAAGGCTTCCCAAAACATCCACTCCCCCTCCACTTTCTTTCCTTCTTTTTCACCATCTTGCTCCCATCCTAATTTCTTCCTTTACTCTGCCTGGAACTCTGTGAATCTCTCTTATTCCAGTTGTTCAACATGTCATGGCTGGCTCATGCTCACCTACTCTTTTGAAGTAAGACAATGGCTAAACTAAATAGCTGTGTCTGACATCTCCTAATGCCCTCCGGCAATTAAAATTAGCAGAGGAAATGCATGTTTAGTATCGGTCAGCTCCCAAATGCTGGTAAGGCAACTGTGTTCAAATCAAAACTATTAGGTCTGATAAATCCTCATCTGCCTATTCAGCCACCATTTTTCTTACCGATACACTGTGTCCACACAATGGTCCCTCCAGGATTTTCCTTCTTTCCTTGATGATCTCAGCTTTCTGACAGTTTATCATTTTCCCGGATAAAAATGACTGACCTAGTTTCCCATTCCAATGCATGACACTGCTCACAGCTTCCACGAGCCCCAGACCTTCAATGTGAGCCTGAGACCTGCTTTCAGTGCATCACTGCATGCACTTAGTCTCATTCTTCCCATTTCTATAATAAATGCAAGTGCAACAGCTACAGAAGGGTTTTATGACTTTGCTTTGTAGTCTCACTTTAGTGGCATGCTAACACTGCATGTTTACACTGTTTATTTTCTTCCAACCCAGCATGAAGAGTCATGAGTAAAAGTGAAAGTATACATTCCCAGAGGGATTTTCTTTTGCTTGTAACTTCCCCTTTTTAATGCATTTATTAGAGTTTCTGAATTAACAGTGGCAGATGCAGGCAAAGAAAGAAAATTTTAATTTTGCAGATGATAATGGCTTACAATATGTTAACAGCACTGTAAAACCCACAAAGTGGAAGCACTCAAGGGATGTAGGAGCAATTAATGTAGTTAATTTACCTAACTCTGACACACTGCTAGGTGTCGTGGTTTCAGGTCAGCTCAGC
>VYZV01038507.1:0-10405 GCA_013401275.1 Pandion haliaetus | reverse complement strand
CGCTGGTCGGCCGGCAGCTTGCTGGTGTCCAGGGGTACCCCCTGCAGATAGAGCAGAGAGGAGCAGGGGGGGTGTTAGTCTGCACCCACCCTGGCGCCCGCCAGGATCCGGCCCCTCTGCTGGGTGCCCCGGTGCCCCCATCTCTGCCAACCCCTGGTGCATCCCCCAGCACCAGCAGCGGACTGGGGAGACCACGGCGATCCGGGAGACCCCAAATTTCAGTCCCGCCGGTGCCAAAACCCTGCACCCAGCACCCACCGCTGGCCAGGCTCCCCACTCCGTAGAGGGAAGCCGGGGTGGGGGAGTGCCGGCTGGGATGCTCTGCATCCCCCTCCTCCCCGTCCTGTCCCTGAGGAGCTCCCTCCTGTCGGGGAGGGGTCCGTGGGCTGGGCTGGGGAGGGGGCGAGGGGCTTCCCTGGCATATGACTGAGATGAGGATGGAAACGAGACAAGAGAGAAGTTGAGAGAGGAGGAGACGGAGGCGAGCGCGCGGCACGGGGGCCGGCATGGGCGATGGGACCATGCATACCTGGGTGATGGAGGACAATGTGGGTGACATTGTTGGTGAGAACTGTTTGGGGTGCTGCCTTCTGGAGTCGCCACCCATTGGGAGGGTGAGGGGGCTGAGCGGGACCCGTCGGCGGGGCGAGGTGTTTATGGACGCCTGCACCATGGGGGCGTAGGAAGAGCCGCTCAAGCCGGAGGGCAAGCTGGGGTTGCTGGGGGAAGACTGCATGGGCTGGCTGCGGGGGGACGTGGGGAGGGAGGGATTGCTGAGCGAGGAGGAGAGGGAGGAGGGCAGGGACTGGTTGGAGAGCGAGGAAGGGATGGAGGAACTGCTTTGGGAGGACTGGAGCGAGGGGTTGCTGAGGGAGGACTGGAGCGAGGGGCTTCGCAGGGAGGCCTGGAGGTTGGGATTGCTAAGCGAGGACTGCAGGGACGGGTTACTCAGGGAGCTCTGCATAGGTGAGGTAAGTCCTGTGGGGACAAAAAAGAAGAGACACCACTGTTACCCACGGAATCGCCCCGCGCCCCAGGTTCTCCTCCCCGGGCTGGGCCAGGCTGGGGCTCCCCATCTGCCCCGGGTGGGATGGAAGGTGACGGAGGCGACCAAAACGATGGAGACAGAGACAGAAACACACACACCCCGGGAACGGGACTGGTGGCGGCACAGGATGCTCTGGCTCGGCAAGCGGAAGGCGCCGGGGCAGGAGCAGGGCGGGCGGCAGGCTCCCCGTCGGGACCGCCACCCCACACCGCTGCAGGACCCCCTAATGCCATCAACCCTGCAGCTCTCCCCACCCCTCTCCCAGGCTGCAGCGTCTCTGTCCCAGGCCAGGATCACCTGGAGAGGCTGATCTCTGCCACTGCCGGTTCTGGGATGCCAGCCGGGGGGGGGGTTCCCCCATCTCCCCCGGCCCCACCGAGCACTTGCCGCAGGCAGCTTCCCCGCCATGGGGGCCTCTCTCTCGGCTCCCCGTGCCAGCCCCGTGCGTCTCAGTGGCTGGTCCAGCCACCCCGGGACACTGGCCCCGGCATCACCCTGCCCGTTGGTGGCATCGGGATGGGGCCAGCCCTCACCTGGGGAGTCGTAGCCCGTCCCCAGTCCCATGCTGCCACTGATGCCCAGGTGCGTCATGGTGTTGGCCAGGTTGCTGGTGCTGTTGCCCCCGCTCAGGCTGGGGTAGGCGGTCTCGTCCGGGTCGAGGGGGGTGGGCAGCGGGGAGGGGAAGTGCAGGTTGGTGAGGTCGGGAAGGGAGCCGCCCGTGTTGAGGGCTGAGGGGATGAGTGGGACGTTGGCAGGCTGATCCGGGGATGGAAATATGCTGGGGGAAAGAGAGACACGCTCAGTGTTGGAGTGCCACTGCCTCTTCCAGCATCCCCCTCCCCAGCAGTCCGGCCCCAACTTCCCGGCTCCAGACCCTTTTCCACAGCTGCCCGTGGACTCGGGCTGCCCAGCCGTGTTCTCCAACCCAGCCCAGGACTTACTGGATCCCAGGGACTTCGCAGGAGCGTGGACGGGCCGAGGACGACGAGAGCTACGAAATCAAAGAGGAGGAGTGAAGCAAGGCTGGGATGCTGAACGTGCGCAGCCCCCAACCCTGGGCCAGCCACGGTTTGAGGGCCGGAAGGAGGCAGAGCCACCCTGGTGTCGCAACGTCCCGTGGGCAGGAAGCAGGCAGCCCGGGCAGGGGATGGAGGGATGACTTCCTCACGGTCCTTCCTCTGCACCCACCTTCTTGGTGTCCCAGGGCTTCAGCGAATGCTTGTTGTCATCGAAGGTCTCTTCAATGGGAGGCACTTGGAAAAGAAACACTGGCGGTGGGGAGCAGAGGGTCAGCGCGGGGAGAGCGGCACAGCCCACCCGCATCCACCCCAGGGGCACTGACTGGTCATGAGTGGGGCATTACAGACCCACCCATCACAGAGGGGTCCCCGGCCACTGGCCCCCCGCATCCCACCCACTGCCCTGACTCTTTGCAGACTGCAAGGCGGAGGCAGGACAGGGGTCCATGCTGGGCTCACCTTTACTGTCCGCATCCCCATCCAGAAAACCTGCAAGAGAGCAGGCGACCATTAGTGACAGAACATGGGGAACATTGGCCAGCACCGTGGAGCAAGGTGGGGGGGCTGCTGCATGACCCCGCTGCAGAGGGACAGGGCTCCACGCGGTCCCCCCCGAGTCCTCGAGGGGTGGAAGGGGTCTGGGGGTCCTGAGGCAGCCAGGCGAAGGTGGTGAGCAGCGGGTTGCTACTGGGGAAAGTGGAGTGCAGAGGGAGGGGACACTCACCACTCCGACGGCCAGGCGGCGGGGCACCCTGCGAGGGGCCCAGGTACGCATCCTGGGGGTTGGGGTTCATCACACTCGTGTGAAGCGCTGAGTCAGAATTTGTTCTAATCGGAAAAGGAAAGGCGATTGTCAGATGGGCCCGGGCTCAGCCCTCATCCCCCACCCCATTTACAGCCTGCTGCTGTGACAGCCCCCCACAATCAGCCCTGGGATGGTGGGCAAGATCAGGGGCAGGGTGGCAGGCAAAAAAGGGGAAGAGCAGGGGGAGGAAGGGAAGGAGAGCACGGCGGGGTTTGCTGGAGGAGCAATCGTCTCCTTCAGAGCCCTCTGTGTCCGATGTTCACCATGCCCAGGGCAAGTCCTGCCCTCCCCTCCCCACGCGATGCTCAGTGGGGTCCTTTGCCTGGCACTTCCAGACATGCTGGGGCTTGCTCCAGCCCTGTCTCCTCCGAGGGACGGCTCTGCCACCACAGCAAAGGCCCAGGAGCCCTCGTCAGCCCTGGCATGGGGGAAGACGGGCTCCCTCGGGGACCTTTTGTTTCCCCTTGGGGCCCTGGAGGGGCTGGGGGCAGAGGACCCAGGGATATTACACCCATTGTGTTCCCAATTAGTTGGTCTGAAGCAGATGAGCGCGGGGAGGGGCTGGGAAAAGGCTGCTCGAGCTAGTGACTCGTCCTGGGACCGCACAAGGGGGATATTGTTCAGCTGCGACGCAGCTGGGAGGCAGGAAGCTCCCCCCGCCGCCCATGGGACACAGCCCCCTCCTGTGCGGGGCCCAGGCGGGGAGCGATGGGCGCCCGCCTGCCCGCCGCACAACCAGGGCCCTGCTGCCGGCACCAAGCCCCGGGAGGTGCCGGCACCGCTTCCCGCATGGCCCAAGGGAGACGGAGTGGAAGCTGCCCATGAGCCCCCCTGCACTGGGTGTCCCAGAGGCCTCAGCAATGCGCCCGCTCTGAGCCCTGCTGAGCCCCTCACTGTGTCCCAGCCCAGGGAAGAGGACAACCCCAAAGCCACCCTGGCCCCTGCGGGACAAAGCCACGGCTCTCCAGGGCTGGCAGGCGAAGCTCCTCGCTGTACCCAAGCCTACCTGTGGCTGTGGGCTCAAACCCCACGGGAACCCACTGCCCTGTCACCTCGCTGGGCTCCTGAGAGGTGGCCCAATCCCCCGGGGCTGCGCTGGCTCCTATTCCTCGTGCTGTGCCAGGGTGAAACCAAGCAGCCGCAGCAGCGGGCAGAGCCAGGTCCTTATCCCAGGAGCCAGCACCAAGCCATGGCAGCCCTCGGGAACACCCTTGCCTTGCATCCAGGAGCCCCGTGCCCCCAAAAGCAGCTCCTCGGGGAGCTCAGAGTGGCTGCGGGACCACGCAGCCCGCAGAGGCACGAGGGCTGCACCAAGCTCAGGGTGCGCAGAACCACCTCCACCCCAGGGGTCCCCCCATTCAGCGGCCAGGGCAGCCTGGAGACCCCTTCCCTTCTCCTGGGGGCCTGGAGTTGCTACAACCAGGGCCGTGCCCACCCTGGGGTTCCTGGGGAAGGGCTGGAGCCCGGCTTAGAGACAGGGAGAGAGAGAAAACAATCAAAAAAATCATTCACCTGTTGAGAGCCGACGGCAGCCTAAACAAATGTCCTTTCTCCATAGGAAAGTTACCCCAGGGCATGGTCCTTTGTAAGGAGAAACAGCAGGGTTACTTGGGGGTAAGGCGGGGGGCACAGGGCGGCACTGCCCCACAGGAGGGAGGGCTGGCAGTGGGGAGGCTGAGGGCAGAAGAAGGAGGCAGACAGCTCCCTGCCTGCAGGCTGCCTTGAGCAGACAAGCTGGGGTATCTCCACCGGCACCGGGGGACACCCCTCGGCACCGAGTCAGGGCTGATTCACAACATCCTCATCCTATTCCCTGCCTTAACCCTCTGCCCGCAGCCCAGATGCCATGGTGATGGGCAGCTCGGTCTTGGGGACCCAAAAACACACCCACTGGCCTGGTCCGTGCAGACCACAGCCAAGAGTCAATGCCGTGACGGCTGAGTCGTGCTGGGGAAATGCTGGAGGGTCTCTGGGGCAATGCCGGAGGGTCTCCATGCCCCGGGGCAGGGGGACCACAGGCCAGAGACTGCCCTTCCCTCCAGCAGCACCTGGGGAAGCATCACAGAGCAAGAGCCAAGCAAAGGCAGCTGTTTGGAAGAAGGATGAAAGTCCCCTCTGAGCCTGGGGCGAGGAATTTGCAGGATTCGCAGCGAGATGCTCCTGGGGATGGCTCGCGGGAGCCTGAGGTCCTGCGGGGATGGCGGCTGTGCTTGCTGCAACAGGAAGGTTTTGACACAACCTCTTCTTTCAGGGAAAAAAGCCAAGGCTTTGCCCCGGGAGGTCAGGGAGGATGGCAGAGAGGGCACCCGACGGCTGGGCTTGGACATGGCGGGATGGGGGAAGATGTGCCAGGGGACGAGGTCTCGGCCCTCGTTCTCTGGGCAGACCGTCACCAAGGTTCATTGACAGGGACAAAGGCCAAGACACAACACGACCCTCCAGCAGAGCCCCGGCATTGTGCGGCACAACCCAGGGCTGCCACGCGGCATCTGCCACCACCGGTGTCACCACCGGGCTGGGGCGAAGGGGCACACACAGCCCCTCAGGTTCCTGGCACGCAGCAGCCAAGATGCGCTGGGCACTGAGGCACGGACACGGCAGGACCATCGGCAGCAAGTCTCCCTGGGAGAATGGTCATCAGGCCGGGGAAGGAGAGCTCTGCTGAGCACAGCACTTCAGAGCAAGGGCGGCCTTGAAAATAAAGCCCAGGAGCCCTGAGCGACCTCTAAAAGGTCTGAGCCAAGCCCAAGCAGCTCCTGCGTGGAGCTGCAGCTCACTGGGACCTCTGTGGGATGGAGCCGATGCTTGGGGCACGCTCAGGCTTGGCCAGTCAGCCCCGTCCTCGCCTGCCCCCGGGGCCAAGGGCCGGAGCACGCAGGGGCTCGGCCGCCCGGTGATTCACCTTGGGCACGATCCCTCTTCCCGCTGCCACGGCAGATGGATGCTGCTCCGCACGCCGGAGCCGGCTCTTTTGGGCACGATGAAATCATTCCTCCTCAAAAATCCCCCCTCTGTGGGACGGTGCGGGCAGTACCCGAAATCAGAGAGGTGGGAGACCTCCCAGCCCCACTCCTGGCATCTCAAGTGTTTCTCTCTGCATCCCCCCCCTCCAAGGTCCGGTTTCTCCCCCGCAGACTGGTAAGCGAAGCTGTGTAAATCCTCCCAGGAGGGCTGCCTGTTGCGAGGGACTCTCCTGCGCTGGGCTCCTGGCCAGCCTGCCTGTTTCCAAACCTCCGGGTGCTCTTTAACACAGAGCAAGCCCTGGGCTCCAGCAATCCCGCAGACATGGGGAGGCAGCGGGCTGCAAACTGGGACCCGGAAAAACAAGTGCTGGGAGCCAAGAAAACGTGGGGTCTTTACCTCCTCCAGCTGGGCTCGGGTGGAGGTGACAGGTAGGTCGGTCCGTAGGGAGAGCTGTCAATGTGAGAGGCACGTTAAGGGCCAAACGGAGAGCGAGGGCCTGAGCAGCCGGCATGCAGGCACCTAATCCAACCCCGCAGACAGGCCAGGGCAGCACGCGTTGCTAATGCTCGCTAATCCCAAAGAGACGAGCACCGGGGGGACACTGGGATTGGGGCAGGAACCCCAGCAGTGGGAGAAAAGGCTGCCTGCCCCTCCGACAGGGCAGGAGGGAACAGGATAAAGGATATCTGTCGGACGTATCGGCGAAGGGGGGACATCATCCGGCGCGGGTCCCGCTGCACTCGCTCCACCAGGCCGTGGTGCCGGGTGCTGCGCGTGGAGTCCAGCGGCGAGTGCAAGGGGCCCTGCGGGGAGGAGACACGGGGGTGAGCCCACCACCCATCTGCGAGGGAAGGGGTCTCGGGATCAGCCCCCCTCGACTGCTCCATCACTGGCAGCACTGCCAGGGGGACAGAGCTGGGGCCAGGCAAAGGGATTAGAGAACATCCCCTCGTCACATCTGTCCCCAACAGCAGCCCGTGCCACGGCTCTTCACCCTCCTCCCTGACGCCCACCCTGAGTCCTGACGCAGCTCCTGATCCCCCTCCCCAAGGCACTGAGGGCAGCGGCCGCTGTGCCATGGGGGGCAGTGCCCCCCAACCCCTCCCCAGGGCAGCCCCCAGCCGGCGGAATGGGTGCTGCTCACCTGGAAGTCGGAGACGCCGCTGCCAATCTGGTTGACGTTGGGCAGGGAGCCGCTGTAGTAGGGTCCCCGGCTGTGTGCCAGCCTCAGCTTCTGTGCCTGCAGCTGGGCCGGGGGTGGGGGGAAGGCAGGTCATGGGGGGCCAGCAGGCACCCCAGGGTGCTGGGGCTCCTCCAAATTGCCCCATTACACCCGAGACATCCCCATCCCCATTCTGGCAGGTCATCCCCATGCTCTTCCTCTTGCAGCCGAGACCCAAGCTTGCCCCACAGATGGTATCAAGCCCCCCAGGGTGTCCCATGAGAGGAGGCAGCCACCGAGTGAGGCATGTCTGACACAGCCGGCCTCAGGAACTGCACAGGAACGAGCCAGGAGGGCTCGAGGTGCACAGTACCTCTCTGCTTCAAAGCCTCTGAGCGTGGAGGAGGCCCCACAAGGGACTTTCCTCCCTCCATGGCTGCTCTGGCGCAGGAAGGATGCTGAGCCCCCGCTGGGTTTAGCAGCCCAGAGAGGGGAAAGCCACATCTCTCCCGCAGGCTGTGGCACGCACATCCCCGGCGCAAAGGCTGAGCCCAGCCCTGCTCCCCCCCAAAACAGCCGAAGCCCCTGTGCCCACCCAAGAGGGCTCTGGGCTCCCTACGCACCAGCGGTCGGTGGGTCAGCCCCTTCGGTCTGGAGGTGCTGGGTTTTCCAGCAGGCACCTCATCCACACTAAAGACAGTCCTGGGGCTGTCGGCAACGCCAGTGCCACAGCCCAAAAAACAGGGCAGATCCCAGCCTGGGGCCGGGACACCAGCAGGGCGAGCAGGAAGGGCTGCCTGCTCGGCACAGCACAGCAGTCTGCCGGCTCCCAGCGCTGCTCAAGGCCGAGGGAAGGAGTCACGGCAAACCGCAGGCAGGAGATAACCGGGTCTGGGCACTCACCCCCCGTGCTCGTCGGCGGAGGAAAGCCCCACAGCAGAGGAGAGCTGGGGTCCCAGGGCAGCATCAGAACCAAGCTGGCCCCAAAAGCCCCCTCCTGTCCCGGCCCCACAGGCAGGAGCCTGCCCGCAGCCAACCCAGGCAGGGGTTTGACCCGCCATGAGCAGCACAGACTTCCTCATCCCGACAGCAGCAGGAAAGTGCTCTGCTGCCCACATCCCGGGAAAGGGCACGGCCCCCATCATCTTGGCCCCCATCATCTCCTCCGGCACAAGGGGATGTCCTATTCCCGCCCCCTCCGGCATCCCACCGGTAAAGGAGGGTTTCCCTGATCCCAATCCACAGAGCCAAGGCCAAGCATATACGAATCCACCTTCCCTTTGGACCCAGGGGGTCCCTGAGCAGCCCCACGCACCAGCCAGCACCAAGTGCTCGTCGGTCCCGGACAAACCCCAGAGAAAGAAGAGTTGAAGAACAAAAAGCAGCTCGGAAACGGGCTGCAGCCGGGAAACCTGCGACAGCAAATTCCCAAGCTTAAGACCAGCAAAATCCAGATCCATGGAAAAAAAAAAAAAAAAAAAAAGAAAAACAACAAAAAACCAGGAGATTTAGTCAACAGCTGGCTGCACTGGCACTGCAGGATTAGTGTGAGGAGTTGCGCTGGGGCTTAAGGTCTTGGGATCCTGCTCTGTTCTCCAAGCCAGGGTCCCTGCGGGAGCCAGCAGAGCCAGACGAGGCCGAAATCAGGCAGCAGCTCACAAGCAGCCAGAAAAAACTCCAGGAAACATGAAGCAAAGCTTGAGGGGCTTGCTACACCCCCGCAGCAGGAGTGGGGCACCCCAGAGCTGGGCAGCAGCCCCTCAGCCGCCTCTCCCCCGGCAAGGAGCTACAAAACAGAGGTGTCCGTGTGGGGACGCGACGGCTGCTGCCAGCTCCTTGCCTGCAGCCCTGTGGGCAACAATGGAGGGGACCCGGCAGGGCCAGAACCCTCCTTGGGACCAGCTCCTGTCCCAGGCCACACTCCTCTGTGCCTCTCCAGGACTGCCAGTCGCACGTACAAGGAATGAACTCCTGGAGGAAGTGTCCCGGGAGAGGGCTTAGTGGGGAGGACAGTCCTGCTGCCTCTCCCCCTGAGCTCTGCTGCACATTAACCAGCTGTTTACTGTGCAAACACGGTGCGGGAGGCTCCAGCCCCCTCCCAAACTCACTAGTGATGCGCCAATCGCGGCTCCTGCCTGCCATCCCGGCGAAAGAGGGGACAAAACCTCCGGAGAGATGTCCCTGCTCGGGAGCCCTGCTTACCCACCAGGGACAGGGCTGCTGTCAGCTCAGCAGGGAGAGCCGCACATCGCTCCCTTGGGGTTGGTGAGACCCTGTCCCCATCACCCTCCTGGTGACAGCCTCGGCTCCGTGAATGTCAGGTCACCACTGCCTCACCAGACCCAGGGTGCCAGCAGGACTCTCCAACCCAAACACCCTCTTTTTTAAAGGTCTGACGGATTTTGCTCTCCTCTTCTCCCAGTCCCACCGACCCCAAGTGCAGGGTGACACAGCAGCCTCCCTGTCAGCGGGTGCCTGTCACCTGGAAGAGCCTCTCCATGTCTCTGGCTCCCTAGACTCCGCATTCCTCTCCCCTCACTCATCCATCCCGTATCTCCACTGGGAAGGACGGCACTGGCTGCCGGACCCCATGGCTGCTGGCACAGCGACCTGTGGCACTGCAGAGCCCCATCGCCGGGGTTGGCACAACCCGCCTCTCCGGGAGCTGAAATCTGGCCAAACCCTGAACTTGGCAAACGGCCGCGCAATCCCCGCCGACTCCTCGGGGCCGGCACAGAACAAAATGCAAACGGGAGCCGACCGTCTCCTCTCGACGGCTTCCCTTACCCGGGAAACCACGCTACTGGAAATGTGCCATGGCATTCCCGGCCACCCCGCTCCACCAGCATCCCCCCAGCATCCCAGAGCAACTGTCCTGCCCACCAAGGTCCCTCTGAGAAGTCCTCAGCCCGCGGGGGACAACAACTCCCCTTCCCCAGAAGCTGCCAAGCAGGGCGGTTTTGCCGGCTCAGATCGGGCACGCTCATCCGCGCTCCTAACGCTGCATTTTCTCAGGCTTCGGCCAAGCTAAATTTAAGCGTCTCCAGGGATGAGGCATCCACCATTTCCCACAGGAGCCAGCCGCATCGGTGGGAAGGACCAACCCAACCCTCCTGAGGGTCCCTGGTGCTCAGGGACAGGCACCCCGAGTGCCGGCGCTGGTGGAGGATCGCCCCGCAGAGACGACGCAGGGCTGCGACACGGCAGGAACCCCTCCCAGACTCGCGGACGCGGGGATCCCCTCCTCGCCCCCGCAGCAAGAGCCGGCGAGAATCCCAGCAAACCCTCAGATGCCACAGGCAGCAAGTCGCTTTTTCCACCCGGTCGCCAGGACACGCGCTTGGAAGTGGAGGAGGCACACGGCGCGCACTGGGACCCACGCACAGTGTCCACGGGCTGGAGCGAGC